>BQNB010005286.1:10453-40453 GCA_026074375.1 Tanacetum coccineum | reverse complement strand
ATTTTTTATTATAATTTTTTTATTTTTATTTTTATTTTATTTTTTTATTTTTATATATATATTATATTTCTTATATTTTTTTTTTTTTTATTTTTTTTGTTTTTAATTAAATTTTATTTTAATTTTAATTTTTGTTATTTATTTTTATATTTTTTTTTATTTATTTTTAAATTATATGCTTTTTTATTTTTTTTTTTTTTTATTTATTTTTTCTTTTTTTAATTTTTTCGTTTATTATATTTATTTATTTATATTTTGTTTTTTTATATAAATTTTATATTTTTTTTATTTTTTATTTTTTATTATTTATTTTTAATCTTTATTTTTATTCTATTTTTTTTTTATTATTATTTTTTTTTTTTTTTTTTATTATATAATTTTTATTATATTTTTATTTAATTATATTTTTTTAAATTTATTTTTTTTTTTTTTATTTATTATTTTTTCTTTATTATATATTTTATTTTTGTTATTAATATTTTTTTTTTTTATTTTTTTATGAATTTTATTTTTTTATAAATTATATTTTATATTATATTTTTCTTTTATTTTATTATTTTTTAAATTTTTTTTTTATTTTTTTTTTATCATTTTTTTTTTTTTTTTTTTATTTTTTTTTATATTTTTTTAAATTAAAATTTATATATTTATTTATTTTTTTTTTTATATTTTTTATTTTTTTAATTAAATTAATATTTTTATTTTTCATTTTTTTTTTTTTTAATATTGCTTTTATTTTTATATTTATTTTTATATTTATTTTTATTATTTATTTTTATTTATTTTTTTTTTAGATGTATTGTTAAATATTTTTTATTTTTTTTTTTTTTTTATTTTTTTTTTATAATTTTTGATTTTATTTTTTTAATTTATTTTAAATTTTCTTTTTTTTATTTTTTTTTGAAATTTTTAATTTATTTTTTTATTGTTTTTTTTATTTTAGATTTTTTTTATTTTTTTTATTTTTAATTTTTATTTTTTTATTTTTTTTTTTATTTTTATATTTAATTTTTTTAAAATTTATATATTTATTAAATTTTTTTATTTATATTTTTTTTTTTTTATTTTTTTTTTTGTTTTTTTTTTATTTTTTTTTTTATTAATTTATTAATATTTTTTATATTTATATTTTTTATTAATATTTTTTTATTTTTTTCTTATATGTTTTTATTTTATTAATAATTTTATTTATATTTATTTATTTTTATTTTTTTATTTTTTTTTTATTTTTATATTATTTTTAATATTTTATTTTTTTTTTGTTTTTTTTTTGTATAAATTAATTTTTATTTATTTATATATTTATTTTATATTTTTTGTCTTTTATGTATTATTTTTTGTTTTTTGTATTTTAATTTTTTATTATTTATTTGTGTTTTTTGTGTTAAGAGTGTTTTGTTAGTGTGTGTTTTGTTTTTATTTATATTTTTAATTTTTTTTATTAAAAAAAATTTATTTTATTTTTTATTTTTTATTATATTTGTTTTTTTATATTTTATTTTTATGTTTTTTTGATTAGTTTTTATTTTTTTAATATTTATGATTATTATTTTTATATTTATTATATATATTGGTTTTTTATTATTTTTGTGTTTTTTTTAGTTTTATATTAATTTTTATTTGTTTTTTTTTTAATTTATTTATGTTTTATTTTTTTTTTTTTTTTTTTTATTTATTTTATTTTTTTTACTTTTTTTTTTTTTTTTTTTTATTTTATTTTTTTTAAAATGTTATTTTATATTTTTTTTTTATTTTTTATTTAAATATTATTCATTATTTTTATTTATTTTATTTTTTCTTTTATAATTTTAATTTTTTTTTTTTTTATTTATTTTTTTATTTTTATTTTTATTTTTTATTTTTTTTTTTTTTTTTTTTTTTTATTATTTTTTTATTTTATTATATTTTATTTTTATTTATATTTTAATATTATTTTTTATTTGTTTTAATTTAATTTTTTTTTATATTTTTTTATTTTATATTTTTTTATTTTTTTTTTTTTTTTTTTTTTATTTTTTTATTTTTTTTTTTATAATAAGAATATTATATTTTATTTATTTTATTAAATTTTTTATATTTTTTTATTTTTTATTTTTTTAATTTTTAAATTTTTTATTTTTTGTATTTTTTTAATTTATTTTTTTTATTTTTTTATTTTTTTTTATTTATTTTTATATTTATTATTTTATTTTTTTTTTTTTTTTTTATTTTGATTATTTTTTTTTTTTTTATTTTTATTTTTCTTATATTTTTTTATTTTTGTTTTTTTTATTTATAATTTTTTATTATTTATTTTTTATAATTTATTTTTTTATTTTTATATTATTTATTTTTTATTTCATTTTTATTTTAATTTTTATTTAATTTTTTTTTATTTTTATTATTTTCAATTTTTTTATTTTTTGTTTTTTTTTATTTTAATTTTTTTTTATTTTTTTTTTTATTTTTTTTTTTTTTTTTTTTTTTTTTAATTTTTTTTTTTTATTTTTTTAATTTAAATTTTTTATAATTTTAATTTTTATTTTATATGTGTGCTAACTGACTTGTGCGAGAGTTATAAATCGTTTGATGATTTGACTCGTGAGTTATGGACTAGTCTCTGTCTCGTAGTGAGACCTTTTTTTAGTCGTAATGGCATACTATAATCTTTCGCCTGTACTATTCCTATAATTTTTTATATTAAAAGCAAAATCTTCTTTGTATTTTACTAAAATCTTGCATAAAATAAAATCTTTTTGGATTATTTTTTGTTTTAAACGTTTGTAATAAGGTAAAATCTTTTTGAACTTTCTATCAAATTAAACAACAACTTTTGGTACCCACTTAAGCACGTTGGTAACGGGTTTACCATATATGGAGAACCAAATGTAAGTTGCGTCAATTTGATGCATAGAAGTTGAATTCCAAGGAGATTTGAACCCGGTGTTTCATTTTGAAATAACGTTTTTGGAATCAACTGTGATTTTAAACTCTTATCATTTTTCCATTTTGAATTATAGAAACTGGATGATTCATTTGGAGTTTTAAAGCTTCTCAAAGGTGTCAACATCGTTCTGAAACCCGGTGTTTCATTCGATATTTTAACCCTTGAGGAAGACGAAGATTTCTATTTATTGTTGAAACTCGGTGTTTCATTTTGAAAAATTCTTTCGAAATGAATGGAAACCTTACATCTTTCACCTTTTTCAAAACTGAATCATCTAGTTTACGCATTGAAAACATTTCATCCCTAGAATACTTAAATCGTTTGGAAATGTTTTCCCCCTTTCTTTTCCAGATTTGTTTTGAACTTTTGTTTTTCTCATGATTTTGAGAAGCAAATGTTTCAAAGGAATGTTGTTTCTTCAAATACTTCCTATCTTTTTGCAAAGAATAAGTAGTAAATTGAAAAACTTTCTTGAAATCGGTTTTAGATTTACCAGTGTAAATCTTTTCGGAAACATTCACTTTTGGAATTGATTTTGTGAAAACTTGAGAAACAACCTTTTTCTGTTTTATTGAATCAAACAATCTCTTGTAATGCATTTTCAAATCATTGTTCTCTTTTTCAAGATTTTCACAAAAAGTTTCATGTGTTTCTTTCAACACATTATATGATGTTCTCTTACGTCTTTTTTCTTTTTCTTTTATCTTTTCCAACATTATTTGAAGCACAGAAGTCATGGAGATTATACGCTGAAATTGGTGAAAACTTTGTTGAACATTTATTTTAACATCCTGGAACAATCACGTTTAAAATTCTCCAAATTAAAAAAAAAAACTGTCACAACTCTTTTTTCACTCATGACAATCATTTGCCTTTGATTTTCCGAATAAGGGGGAGGGGGGGGGAAAAAAAAAAATTGCATTTCTACTCGACCTCAGAACCTTTTGATTTCAAAGACTCAATTATTTCCAAATTTTCTTTTTCTTTTTCCAAAAGAACCTTCGGTACTTCTTCTCTAACTCAATTATGATCTTTTTAAAATCACTGTTGTGGCACACATATGGTTTGAGTGAACTTGTTCTTGAAACGGAAGAATCAATCTTTCAAAATCTGGATTTTATTATTCTTGAAAAATAATCCATACGAGAAAGATTTATTCTTTTCCATTCACATAACTTGCATTCAGATTTCCATAATCATATGCAAACTCAATTTTATTCTCTCTTGCTCTTTTAAATTTCTCAATTTCCAAAGCTTCATTCGAATGAGTGAGAAACATCGGAGTATACCCTAGACCAATAACCCTCTCATCGTAAAGACTAGGTCTCAAATCTTTTGCTTTACAAAAATAACTTGGATTTTCAAAACCTATTCCTTTTCGACCATCATACATTTTATCCTTAGAAGGCATGATCATATGTATTGTCTGACTCGTTTGTCCGATTTTATGAAGTTTGTTTTCACAATCATTCAATCTTTCCAAACACTTTTCAATTTCTAAATCCTTGTTACGCACACACTCTTCCAATTCTAAAATTTTCGTTTCTTTTTCTAAAATTTTCTCTTGAAGCCTTAGTACATTATTATTCATCTCAACTAACTGACGACTCATCTTATCAAATAAAATCTCTTGTTCATCAATCTTTTTCCTATGTTGTTTATCATTATCACAAAGAGCAGAATATCTAATCATATATTGATATCTTTCTTCCTCAAGTTTAGCATATTGTGCTTGACATTCAGTGTGAGTATCAATCACAACATGTTTGACTTTGAGTTGTTCTTGCAAAACTTCCGTTTGAGCAAGCAAATCAACATTTGTTTCGTTCAACACTTTTATTTGTTCATTAAATTCATTGTTTTTCTCCTCAAAAGTGTTTACTTGATTCTTCAAAACATCATATTTATCTTGTAAATCCTTGTTTTGATTTTCTAAATCTTTGCTTTGTTGATTCGCTTTCTCAATACGTTTCTGACATTTAGCAATCTTGTGGTTAAACTTCTTAATCAATTTATCAACTAAATGATCTTTGTCTTCAGAATCATTATGATCAACTTCTGACTGATCATGATCTGTTTGAGATACAATATGATTTTCATTAAAATTTTCACTAGCAGATTCAATTGCATCATGAAAAATTTCTTGATCATCATCATTGTTCACAAATAAACCATAATTAGTAGAGTTATCATAATATTCTGAAGTTTCATATTCAGATTCACTTTCAAAATCAGATGTGTAATAAGATACCTCAGCAATGGTTTCTTCTGCAGATGATGAACTTTCCTCTGAATCTGAAAGAACATTTTCCATTTTAGCCATGAAGACCATATTTGCATTGATCTCTTGATCTGAATCACTACTAGACTCCATCCAAGCTTGGTCCTCAGCAAGAAGCAGTTGTTCATCACTATCTTTCTTAGCTAGCAACATCTTTGTCTTGTAGTAGTTGTAGTCTTTGACCTTTGCTTTCTTGCAGTCTTTGGCAAAATGTCCTTCCTTCTTGCAATTATAGCACTTAACTTTGCTCATATCCCGTTTCTTCTCATCGACTTTCTTATCCTCTTTCTTTTCCTCTGACTTCACGTACTCTGGTTTCTTGTTTGCTGAAGAAGAAGCTGAAGAAGTTCTCAAATTGTTGTTTGTTGGCTTAGCATAATACTTCTTTCGATTAAAAGCTTTTGCTAACAACGCGGTAATCTTTTTCAAATCACTGATATCTTCATCATCACTTCCTTCAGACTCTGATTGAACTACAACTTTCTCTTTGCGTTTGCTCACTTTTGTTTTCTCAGCAACCAACGCTAATGGATCTGAAGTAACCACAATAGCTTTCTTCTTATATCCCATAGCATCATTCACATCACCTTGGTTTTGCTTTAGAATGTTGTAAAGAGCATCAATATTGATATCCATTAAGTTCTTGGTTTGCCTCATCAGTGTACCATACTGTTTCCATTCTGGTTGCAGATTGTTTAGAAACTTGTAATTCAACTCACAATTATCTTTCTTATAACCACACTTCTTCAAATCATTAATCACTTGTAAGTAACGAAGATAAGTATCAAGCAATTGTTCTCCTTCAGTAGCTTTGAAAGTCTCATACTCGTATAAAATTGCAGCTTTCCTATCTTGTTCACCATACTCAGAATCACGCATCTGCCTTTCAAGAGCATCCCATAAATATTTAGCAGTATCGTTGCTATCAATAAGAGAATAAATGTCATTTGAAAGCCCTTGATTCAAAAAAGATCTTGCAAGACGATCAATCTTTCGATTCTTTTTCTCTTCAGCAGTCCAAAATTTGGGATCCTTAAGAGTAGGAGGTGCATTTGGTGCGGTTCCAGCAAGTGACACTTGAGCAATAACAGGCAATGGGTGATCACCATTCTGAATAGAATTAATCATTGCTTCACCATCCGTTTGCTCTTCAAGATAGTTCATAAACAGTTCACACCACTAAGAGTATTCACCCGGATATAACAACGGAATCCGCATTGTCGAACCAACCGTAATTACGTCTCGACTCATCTTGTCTCGAACAAAAAAATCTCGATGCTCAACGAATAATCCCGACAAGCGCGCACAAACTAACTAACTAACTTGCGCAAACAAAAATTATTTAATTCTCAATTACAAAATCCGTAGACTAAAAAATATCTAACACAAATTTTAACAATAATAATTTTTTTTATTATTATGAACAACACTACTACTAAAAAATGTCTCTACTAGAAAAATGTTTCTTCTAAAAAAATTTATTTAAGCTCAATTAAAAACGTAGACAAAAAATAATCCTAAAAATTTCAACACAAAATAATAATCAAACTCGAATTATCAATCCGCAATCAAAAACGTAAAACACAAACAATGTCGCTCAATTTGACGAGACCAAAATTCAGCCTACACAAGCATTTATACTACATAAACCAACTTCCCAAAATTAAACTCTTCCACAAATTTTACCAACACATTGACACAGCAGAAAAAACTTTGACACTGAGCCACTTAGTTATGAGATATAATAAGCCCAAATCCTTTTCTTTTAACCGAATAAGATAAATCCAAAAAGCCCATTATTTGTAATGAAAGAAATAACTAGTTGACCCATATTCATTCAACCCTAATACTGATATATATATATCTTTATTAGCTTTGAAAATCGAAACAAAGAGTGGACTTGAACAATCTTGTTCTTGTTTCTTTCTTGTAGATTTCAAAATGTAAATGAGAAGTTAATTTTTTTCAAAAGATCTATGAAGATTTATCTCTTGATGTATGTTCTTGATGTATGCACAAAGAGATTGGCTGAGGTCAATGGATATTTCTTTTAAGTTCGTTCGTTTTTTTCTGATTAGATCTGGAAAAAAAATGAAAAGTTTTGTTTTATAAAAATGGTTAGATCGGTTGTCTCGATTGGTGATCTAGATCGGTTGACTCGTTCGGTTGTTTCGATCAGTTTTCTCGTTCGGTTGTCTCGATATATGTGATAGATCGGTTTGTGCTATGATAGATCGGTTTCGTCTGAGAGGTAGATCGGTTGTTTCTTTGTTGGGTTGCTTAGATCAGTTCCTTAAAGGATCTTGACTAGATCGGTCCTCAAATTAGATCGGGTCTTCAACTAGATCGGTTCACCCTTTTGATTACCAGACAAAATGCGTGAAGACCAAAAACGCGTCTTTTACTTTGACCAAAAAGTTAAACTTGGTCAAAGTTGTTACAATTCAGTTACAACAAACTTTTTTAGAAAAACAAAATTGAGTTGATTTTAAAGCAGATTAAGCAACTGATAAGCTTTTTGTATCTGAAAAAAATTTGCAGACTGAGATAAGCAATAAGCTATCAGATAAAGCAATTAGCAGATTGATGACGATATAAGCTCAACCAGAAACTGATAAGCACAAAAATAAGCTGATAAATCTGATAAGCACTAATATAAGCTAATCTGGACTGAATAAGCTAATAAGCTGACGAAATAAGCACGTTAAGCAATCGGAATTAATATTATGTATTAAGCAACTAGAAACTGATATGAATGAATAAGCACTCTAATAAGCTCAGAAACGTAATAAGCACAAATAAGCAGAAATAAGCAAAATCTCAATCTCACAAACACAATCAAACACTAAAATAAGCACTAATCCGCAATCATTGGCTCTGATACCACATATTAAGCAATAGATCTTGATTGATGATTAGTGTGTGAAGATTAATGTGTAATTAGTGTGTGTGTTTAGAGAGAGAATTACCTAACTTGCCTTTTGATTAAATGAAGTTGTTACATCTAACCATGGCATAAATTACTATTTATAGCCCTTGGTTAGCTTGTTGACTAAACTTTCCTTACTTAACATATTTAGTCCCTACACTTTATAATAGTGCTTACAAGTAGAACATTTCTTTATTTCTAACACATGACACTGAAGCTCGACATGTATGAATGCAATAAATTGCCAACATTTGCCAGTGAATGATGTTCTAACCCGCAACATCTCAAATCCGACATGGTATACGTTTGTTGTCCGGCAAACCGGCACAGTGAGCGCTACTCACCCAAACGAAGATGTTAATCCCAAATAGATCTATTTATAACACTCGCGCTCACAATCTAGTAATTGACAGTTCATGATAATGGGCTCAGTGGGTTATTGCTACTTAGGCAAACATGTAATCATTGTATAAAATGTACACTTGCGTCTCATTTGTAAAACAAAACATGTTATCACCCCAAAGATGTAAATCATTTAAATAATTGTAAAGCATGGGGCTATGAACTCACCTGAGTAGGTAGTCCTCTGTGAATGATAAATATATCCAAGAATGGTAATTGAATCACACCGTCAAATACCTAAGTAAATACGGCCAGTCTTAGTTTACAAGTTTAGGCTAACGACTTAACGCATAAACTACAATAAATTGTTAATTCATATATATTGTTATCACTTGTGTGGTGGTGCACATGTTTATTGTATTTGCCTTTTCTTAATGGCTCTTGGGAAAGTGTACGATTACATACGTTTTAGTATATGTATAAGCGTTATTAATAAATATTCATATTTATTAAGTCGTGTTTTAATTCGTATAATATCTGAATAATATTATAACTCGTCTGATTTGTTAAGTGTTTATAAAATCACTTCCGTTCATAAAATACCTTTAGGTTTTCTATATTTACAAAAACAGTCCCTATGTTTAAGAAAATATCATATTTACATTTTAAAACCCTAGGTTTCCATATTTACACCTTTAGTCCTTTAACTTAAGAAAAGTACACTTTTGGTCCTTGTACTTTCAAACAGTCCCTCAAGTTTCAGAATTGACAGAAACAACCCCTAGACTTTATAAAAATAGTTTTTGGCAGTTTTAACCCTCAAATTTTTAGTTTTACACTTTTAGTCCTTTAACTTATGAAAATTACATTTTAAGCCCAATTAAGTTCTAACAAGTGGCAATAGGTTTTGTTAAGCTCCAATAAGCAAATCTAACTGTGTTGGCTTATTAATAAGCTCAGATGAGCTTATTTTTAGCTTATTGGGCTTTTCGGCCCAATAAGGCGCGTTTAGGCTTTTTAGAGGTCTAAAAGGAATTTTAATAGTGACAAACATTTTCATTAAGCTCAATTAAGCTAAAAGAACTGTTTGCCTTATAAATAAGCTTGGTTGAGCTTATTTTGTGTCAATTGGGCCTTCGACTCAATAAAAAACCCGGTAGGCCTTTCGAGGCCCATTAAGGGTTTTCAATTAGTGTGGTGCATAATTTTAGCTTCCAATAAGTGTTGCAAATGTTAGATAAGCTGTTTCACAAAAAAAATAAGCTTGGGTGAGCTTATTTGAGCTTATTCGAGCTTATTGGGCTTGTTAGCCCAATAACTCTAACCCGAAAGTTTTCAAAAGGTTTATTAAGGCTTTATAATGTGATCCAACTTATTTTCTATTATAAATAAGTACTTGTGGGTCTGTTTTTATTGTTCGGCTTATTTATAAGCCAATAAACTTGTTAATGGGCTTTTAGGCCCGTTAAGAACCCGATAAGGGTTTCGAGGGTGCGGGGTTATCCAACCAAGGTCCATAAGTATTTAGGATCTCTAATAAGCCCCTAGGTTCTGCCATAGCTTATAAATAAGCTGTTGGCCCACATAAGCACTCGTTATTTGGGCTTTTGGGCCCGATAGTGGCTCGTTAGGGTTTTGTTAACCCCTCTCAATCCATTCCAAGTAATCTAGATTGAATATATCTTAGCGTACACATCTTTATCGAGAAAACAATTTGTTAAGTATTATGTTACGCGGCATGTCTATGATTGCGTTTACCAAACTTGTTACCAAGCCTCACGGCTAAACCTTTATGTATGCATGTCGTGTTTAAACGTTCTAGTTTATACACGAGACCTTTGTTACATGCCTTATGGCTTCTAGTTCACCACACAAGCAACAATATATATATGTACATGCGTAGAACATGTATGCTTTTCATTATGCATATATGAGTTCACATGAGTTTGTTATTTACAAACTAATCATGGCTAAATTAACTAGCAACTAAGGGAAATACGTATGATATGAGTATGATAAGCTTATAATGCAACTTACAAGAATCCTAGAGTCTTGGGTTCGAGTTTGGACGTGTAGAAATGACAACCGACGTGTATCCTTGAATGTATGACGACCCTAAGCTCCAAAGCTTATTAAGTAACCAGTCTTGGCTCATGTACCCTCTTATGACTTAATACGATAAATTCCTAGTATTACTTATGTGTTTGAATGAGCTTAGAAGTATATGTGATGGTGGGTTTAGGTTCGAATATGGTCTCGACAGCGTATGAACCGAAACAAGAGAGGAAATGAGATGGTTTTGCTTGAGAGAGAATTTGGGTGTTTAAGGGTTTCAAGAAATGTTAAGTGTCAAGTGTAAGTGTGTATATATAGGCTTAAGATTTAGTTAGCTTTCTATTTCTCATTTCCAAACCAAACCATGCCCTATTAGTAGTTTTTAAGGTTTCTAGTTAGCCACACATGGTTTTGCTAATACCTCCTAGTACATCTCTTAATTACTAGATAATTGGTACAAGATTTGCTTAAGATTTGGAAACTTAAGGTTGTGTGTATGTTGTTGTTGCCGCGTGTATCAAAGAGCCAAGAAAGGATCCAAAGTGGTCTTTACACAATGTGTATTAGGCTTAATCCCAAGTTTATATCTCCTAAGTACAATGCATTAATTGGAAGATATATGTACATGTACTTAACTAGGACATTAGGAGATTTTTTAGTTGTTTAGGGTGTGTGTATGGTTGTTACTAGCCATGGATGTCAAGAGCAAGAAAAGGGTCAAATGGTTATTATCCATCATGTATTAAGTTACTAGGAAACATTAAGGACAAGCCCTAATTAATCCTATGTTGTACATGTACTTAGGAAGATTTCTAGTTGATTATATAAGTGGGATGAGTAGGTTAGGGAGGGAAAAGAAAGGATTTTGAAATCTTACTAAGATTACACAAGTACAAGATTTAATTCAGAGGTGGTTGCATAATGTAGTGTAAGTATCCATTGTGTTATGGTTTTTGTTTACCTATATTCGGCCATAATAGGTTTTTAACACAAGAATTGAATAATTTTTGTGTTTAAGGATTAAAAGTAGGTATTTGTTTGAGTCTAGGTAAGTCTAGGTATTCCCGGAGTGTGTCTAAACGTATTTTTATTGCGAAACGTAACCCCTTTACGTGACCAATAAAAATAAAACGCTCAAAGTCAATAATTATCTTCCTAATAATTACCTAACACTTGCTTGACGTAAACCTTAATTTATTTGGTGACCGTTTACGTTAAATGATTATTTCTAGTCTACGCGATTTATCTTAAAAGTTAAATTAAAAGTAAACGCGTGTTAGACTAAAATAAATAGTGAAGAATAATCGGAGTCATAAAATGACCTGAAATTGAGAAATGTTACAGTTTTTGAATCATTCTCAAGTTTCAAGGCTTATGTGTTTGTGGTTTTTGAAAATAAACAAGTTAAAACATAAACTAGTATTGTTTTATGGTTCTTTGATTTACAAAAGGTTTTGGTTGTGAGAATGAGTGAACATGAGTGTTGCAACAATAGAAATCTTAGAATTAGGTTAGTATTGATTGTGGTTTTGATGGCGAAATATTGATGGATAGAGATTAGGGCTAGAATAGGCACTAATACGAAGTTTGGGTGATTTATGGTAGCGTTTGCGAAATGTATGGTTGCTGATCCGATTTTGTTTTGAGGTTTTGGGAGACTTAAAAATGTTTTCATTAGTCAAGAAGGTAGTTTTTGGGAAGCTTGTTTCGAATAGATAGGTTTTCATATATCAAACACTAAAAGTGGATTTAAAACGGCCAAGTTATGGCGAAATGAATTTTGGAACACTTTTTGGAAAAAAGAATAAATGAGGTTGCTGATTGGAAATTAAATCAACTCGGACACTTTTGGAGATTTTTAAGGTTTTAAAACATTGGCGAAACATATAGAAACATTATCGTATTGATTGGAAACATTAGAAAAGTCATAAAGGTAATTATGGAATGCCAAATGTTATAAAAGCGTAAGACTTCTAAAAATAGTAACTTTTGAGATAAATCGTCGAGACGGATGTAAAAGTTAGGCGTTTAGGTATTGATAAAGCGTTTTCAGAAATATGGATTTAACAAAATATAGGGGACGGTATTAACATCTTAAAAATTAGAACTTTCCTAAAATAGAAAGTTTCCTAAAATAGTAACTTTTAGTAAACTATGGCGTATTTTAATCATGAAATTTTTGTCATTATAACGACACCATTTTTCTAACTAAGACATAAACACATATGGATGCCTTCTCGTTGTTAAGCGTTTCACTTTTGGTTTCGTATATCATATCTTAGTCCTAAGATGCGTCATTCCTTTAGGTGACGGCTAGGATTGTGTATCATCTTTCTCTTATGTGATTATCATTCGCTCATCGCTCTAAGGTGAGTTCATAGCCCCATGTTTTATGATTTCAACTTTACTATTTTGGGGTGAGAAACATTGCTTGTTTTAAATTTTAGACACAAGTGTTTTCAGTTATCATTTCCTGTTTACGTGTTGCCTAAGTAGCGATTAGACCACTATCATGCATGAACCATCATGAACCGTTAATTACTTATGACCGACCGATTGGGTAAGTAAGCGTGAATGTTATAGATAGATCTATTTGGGACTAATTATCCTTATCTGGGTGAGCAAACACTTACTTGTTTCTGTGTCGATGAACGAACGGATATATATCATGTCGAAAACTCTTTGGGGTGTCTTGGTCAGAAATCTGTACGGCAGTATCATCATTTCGCATATTATATGTATCTCCTAATTTAGCATCGGTGTCATGAGCTTAGCGCAACGTAAATACTTTTCATGTGATATTATATCCGTTATAATAGTCACATCACTTTTAAAATCTTGTGGTCCTACCTTACATCAATCAAACCTATGAATTCACCAACTTTATCTTGATTGTTTTAAGCATGTTTTCTCGGGTGGTTAGCTGGATTGTTCTTGAAGTGCTATTTGATGTTGCATGCATTGCTGGGTGTCTTTCAAAAATGTTTATCTTTAAACTTAAATACTCGTTGTCTTAAAAATATGTTATGATTCCACTGCATTTTACTTAAGCTTCCGCTAAAACTATTTCATTTATGTCAAGAATATTGTAAGACTTATTTTGATTTATCCAAAGCAACGAGTTATGTTTTATCAAACGTCCATATAGTGGTCGTTTACTTGATCTTGTGCGATGTATGCGATGACGTCAT
This sequence comes from Tanacetum coccineum, assembly GCA_026074375.1. Classification (NCBI taxonomy): domain Eukaryota; kingdom Viridiplantae; phylum Streptophyta; class Magnoliopsida; order Asterales; family Asteraceae; genus Tanacetum; species Tanacetum coccineum. The sequence continues at coordinate 26,729 of BQNB010005286.1, read as the reverse complement.
GCCTCCGGACACGTATTATGTCCAGGCTCCGTTTGGGGGTGTGACAGATTGGTATCTAAAACCAAGGTTATATTGAACCCCTACGTGTTCTTACATGCTTATATATATATATATATATATATATATATATAATATATATATATATATATAATAAATATATATAAATATATATATATACTAATAAACAAGCATATTTTATATATATATACTAATAATACTAGCATATTTTATATATATATATAAGTACAAATTATATATCATATTGCCATAATTACTTTAAACATCATTTTGCCATATCATATTTTGCATCATACTTATTTTCTTGGCATGGTTTCATATAAAGAAATTTATATAAACTTTTGCTTGTGCATGTTATGGCAGCTCTTGTTATTTCTATTTCATCGGATTCATCTGAGGAGAGTGTGGGTTCTCATGTCCCGCGAGTGATTCTTTTTGGCGCTATTCTAGCCATTATCCCTGTTATCCCTGAGGTTCCTGTTGAGGTTCCCATTATACCTGCTGATCCCTTAGTTGCACCAGAGGTGGGAGCAGTTTCTGTCACATCACCTGCCGGAGTGCTTGATTTGGTGGATTATTCATCTTCTGATTCTGATCCATCAGAGGATTCCTTACCTCCAACACCAGAGTTACCATTTGTTTCACCCTTCTTGTGTTCTGATGACTCAGAGGCGGACAATGGGTCTGATCCTGCTGAGTAGAAACCCAAGAGGCATAAGTCTCTTGCCGTTCATGATGTTATGGTTTCGAGGTGGAGGGACAGGGTCACATCTAGGCCATCCTCACCGTCAGGACCATCATCTCACGACACATTTACACTATCATCTAAGTTTCCCATTGCTCCTGTTGTTGCCCTACTCAGGATTCATCGTCAACCAGCGATTCTTATCCGACCCGGGGAGGCTATCCCTTTCGGTCGACCTTACCGCACCCATCCTAATGGGCCGCGTAAGTTGTTAACTACAAGGAAGAGAGTTGGACATTTTCCTGCTCGCAGACTTGCATGGAGACGTGTATCTCATCGTTCATTAGATCGTTATTCTTCACCAGACTTTACTTCAGACTCATCTTCTTCTGGTTCATCCTCGGATACTTCTTCAGGTTTACCTTTAGATTCATTGTCAGACACATCATTAGTCCATTCTTTAGGGTGCGATGCATCAGGTCAGACTCATTCAGGACCATTGACTAGAGTTGCATCATCTAGGTTGGTTTATCCCTCGGTTATGACTCCAAGATATAGTGAGGCGTTTAGTCGTTAGAGGTCTGCACCATTGTCTACTCTTTACCCACTGACGACATCAGAGTCATCCCCATATTCATCTTCTGAGAGATCATTAGATTTATCTTCACTTTCTGTTGGACCATCTAGCAAGAGATGCAGATCCCCTACTACTTCAGTAGCGTCATCTACTCCTGTTTTGAGATCGATAGCCCCTACTCTTGCTGATCTTTTACCACCTCGCAAGAGGTTCAGAGATTCATACTTACCCGAGGATAGCAGAGAGGAGCATATGGAGATTGGTACCGCTGATGCAGAGGCTGTTGCAGATTTAGGTATTGGTGATGGAGTTAGAGTTGATACTTAGGATGTTATAGGTATAGGAGTTGAGAATGCTACTAGTGATGTTAGGGAGGACGAGGAGGAGTTTGTGGCAGAGGCTAGTGCGGGAGGCACGATGGAGATGGTTGTAGATCCATTGGTTACTAGTGGTATTTCTGAGTCCACTAGATGAGATGCTCATGATATTGAGGGTACTCTTTATGATATAGTTCACTACATGTCGGAGGTTCCTCTTGGTAGGATTACTGAGTTTGAGACTACTTAGAGACAGCTGGAGGCTGGTCAGTTGATGGCTAGCAGAGAGAGAGCTGGTTTGACTGATAGGATTAGGAGGTTAGGACGGGAGAACCTAAGGGTTTGAGCTTTGTTGTAAATCGAGAGAGATCGAGTTGACAATCTTTGCCATCACATGGCACTTTTACAAAAGGAGTTTCGTCAGATTCGTAGGGATCGTGATGATGCTCGGAGGAGACTTAGGAGATTGGAGTCGCTTGTTGAGAGGCGTTTGGGATTTCGCCCTTAGTTGGTAGTACCATGGTTATGTAGGACATTAGGCTGATGGTTAGGTCTAGATGTTAGTAGTAGAAATATTGTAAATCAAGTACCCCGTCATGGGTTGATTGTAACCGAATTTGATTCTAATATATATATGAAATCTTATTATACTATTCCATTGTGTTTTCATCTTAAACATGATGTTGTTATTTATTTGTTCTGGCAAAACGTATTGTTATTATATTTTATTTCATATTATGTATTTAATTCTTGTTATAAGTCGCCGTATATCGTTTTGAATCTCATTATGTGCTATATCTCGTGTTTAGGACATGACTATCACACGTTCTGGAATGACCCCTGAAGCAATGGAAGAGCTCATTGCCCAGCGAGTGGCTGAGGCATTGGCTAACTATGAGGCAACCCGTGCTGCTGACGCTCTCGAGGCCGAAAGTGAAAGCCAAAATGGCAATGATGGCGATAATGGAAATGGTGGAAATAGGAATGGAAATCATGAAGATGGAGGAAACAACCGAAATGGAAATCCAAATGAAAATGGTAGAGGTGCTATGCTAGTTGCTCGTGTGTGTACCTATCAAGACTTTGTGAAATGTCAACCGCTCAACTTTAAAGGGACTGAAGGAGTTGTAGGTTTAAAAAGATGGTTTGAGAAGATAGAAACAGTGTTCCACATCAGCAATTGTCTAGAAGTGTATCAAGTTAAGTATGCCACTTGAACTTTGCTAGATAGTGCATTAACTTGGTGAAATTCACACAAAAGGACAGTTAGAGTTGATGCTGCGTTTGCTATGACATGGAGAGATCTTATGAAGTTGATGACGGAAGTGTATTGTCCAAGGAACGAGATACAGAAAATGGAAACTGAATTGTGAAACTTGACTGTGAAGAACAATGATTTGGCTGCTTATACTCAAAGATTTCAAGAGTTAACTCTGTTGTGTACTAGAATGGTTCCAAGAGAGGAAGACTGAATTGAGTGGTATGTTGGAGGTCTCCCTGACAACATTCAAGGGAATCTGATGTCTGCTGAACCAACGAGACTCCAGAATGCAATTTGGTTGGCTAACAGTTTGATAGACCAAAAGGTGAAAGGTTATGCAATTAGGAGTACTGAGAACAAAAGAAAGTTTGAGAGCAATCAAAGAGACAACCGTGCATAACAACCCCCGTTCAAGAGGCAGAATGTTAGAGGATCAAATGTAGCCAGATCCTATATGGCTGGTGGTAATGGAAGTAGAGTTTATGTTGGACCTCACCCTCTTTACAACAAGTGAAAGTTACACCATGTTGGGCTATGTACTATAAAGTGTAGAAGTTGTGGAAAGATTGGTCATATGACCAGGGATTGTAAGCTCGCAATTCCCGTGAAAGTTAATCAGAGGGCTCCGGTGGTGAATCAAAGGACTGTCACATGCTTTGAATGTGGAAGGCAAGGACATTTCAAGAAGGATTGCCCCAAACTAAAGAATCAGAACCATGGAAACAAGCCTGTTATTCCTGATTCTAGAGGGAAAGCTTATACTATTGGGGGAGGAGATGCAAACCTGAGATCCAACATTGTCATAAGTGCGTTTCTTCTCAACAACCATTATGCTTATGTATTATTTGACTCGGGTGCCGATCTAAGTTTCGTGTCGACTACTTTTAGTACCTTGCTTGATGTAATCCCCGATACCTTAGACGTTAGTTATGCTGGCAAATTAGCCGACGAAAGGATTGCAAAAACAAATACTATGCTTAGAGGTTGTACCATAGGATTATTAGGTCATCCGTTCAACATTGATTCAATGCCCGTGGAGCTCGGTAGTTTTGACGTCATCATCGGTATGGATTGGCTAGCGGATAATCATGCGGTGATTGTCTATGACGAGAAGATAGTATGTATTCCTTTTGGAGACAAAATTCTGATAAGGGGAAGAAATCGACGTTGAGTATCATATCATGTATGAAGACTCAGAAGTATAGGGAGAAAGGTTGTCAAGTATTTCTGGTGCAAGTTACAAAGAAGGAAACAGAAGTTAAGTCGAAGGAGAAGTGACTGGAGGACGTGCCAATTATACAGAAATTTCCGGAAGTCTTTCCAGAACACTTGCCTAGTTTGCCACCTGCGCGGCAAGTTGAATTTCAAATTGACGTAGTCTCTGGTGCGGCACCTATGGCAAGGGCCCCTTATAGACTTGCTTTGTCGGAAATGCAAGAACTGTCTGCGCAACTGCAAGAACTTTCTGACAAAGGATTTATAAGGCCAAGTTCTTCACCATAGGGAGCTCCGGTCTTGTTTGTCAAAAAGAAAGATGGATCTTTTCAGATGTGTATCAATTACCGTAAACTGAACAAGCTTACTGTTAAGAATCGATACCCACTCTCGAGAATCGACAACTTGTTTGATCAACTGCAAGGATCAAGTGTCTATTCGAAGATCGACTTGAGGTCTGGATATCACCAACTCAGAGTTCATGACGAGGATATTCTAAAGACGGCGTTTAGGACATGCTATGGTGATTACGAGTTCCAAGTAATGCCTTTTAGATTGATAAATGCACTGGTGGTATTCATGGATTTAATGAATCGGGTGTGCAAGCCATTCTTGGATAAATTTGTTATCGTGTTCATAGATGATATTTTGATCTACTCAAGGAAAAAAGTGGAACATGAAGGACATCTTAAGCAAATTCTAGAGTTACTTAAGAAGGAAGAATTGTACGCCAAGTTTTCAAAGTGCGATTTTTGGCTTTCTAAGGTATAATTTCTCGGTTACGTGATCGATAGAGAAGGCATTCATGTGGACCCAGCTAAGATAGAGTCAATTAGGGATTGGGCATCGCCTAAGACTCCAACAGAGATTCATTAATTTTTAGGTCTTGCTGGTTATTACCGAAGGTTTATTGAAGGCTTCTCGAAGATTGCTAAACCTATGACCAAATTGACTTAGAAGAGCATGAAGTTTTATTGGGGTAAAAAAGAGGAGGCTGCATTTCAGACATTGAAGCAGAAGTTGTGTAGTGTACCGATTTTGGCTTTGCCTGAAGGAAGTAAAAACTTCGTGGTTTATTGTGATGCTTCTCATAAAGGGTTGGGCGCGGTGTTGATACAAAAGGAGAGAGTCATAGCTTATGCATCCCGCCAACTCAAGATCCACGAGAATAACTACACGACACATGATTTGGAATTGGGAGTTGTGGTGTTCGCTATCAAGATGTGGAGACATTAGTTATACAACACGAAGTGCGTTGTGTTCACTGATCATAAGAGTTTGCAACATATTCTAGATCAGAAGGAGTTGAACATGAGACAACGTAGATGGTTAGAACTTCTAAGTGATTACGATTATGAGATTCGTTATCATCCTGGAAAAACGAACGTGGTGGCGGATGCCTTGAGCCGAAAGGAACGGATCAAGCCACTACGAGTTCAAGCTTTGGTTATGACGATTAGTTTGAATCTACCTGTGCACATACTGAATGCTCAAATCGAGGCAAGGAAAGAAGAGAATTATGGAACCGAAGATTTGTGTGGTATGATTAAGAAGCTAGAGCCGCGTGCTGATGGAACATTATGTTTGAATAGAAGAAGTTGGATACATAATCTTGTTAATTTAAGAGGAGTGATTATGCATGAGTCGCATAAGTCAAAATATTCAGTACATCCTGGATCGGATAAGATGTATCAAGATTTAAAGAAGCTGTACTGGTGGCCCAATATGAAAGACGATATTGACACCTATGTCAGTAAGTGTTTGACATGTGCTAAGGTCAAGGCTAAATACCAAAAACCATCTGGTTTATTGGTTTAACCTGTGATCCCAGTATGGAAGTGGGAGAACATTACCATGGATTTCGTTACTAAGTTGCCAAAGACGTCAACTGATCAGGATACAATTTGGGTAATTGTTGACCGACTCACTAAATCCGCTCATTTCCAGCCATTGAAAGAAAACGACCGATGACATCAAATAACGTCTATTTTATAGCATCATTTATCCCATGTAATTAACCCATTCTGTGTAATTATTGCAAAGAATTGTTACTTAATCATTTGTATTTGTTATTTGCAGTAATTATCAAGCATTTGGCAAAAGACGGAGAAAAGGACATGTTTTAAAGCATAAACGAAGAGTTTGAGAAAGTCACGGATTCTGACATCGATACGCCGTATCTAAAGACTTCGAAGAACTCAAGACAATTGCCTGACTTTGAAGAATACGCCGTATCCACATCAGTATATACATCATATATTATACTTTGGTCAAATATCAAGAAAAGCACACTTTCAGCCAATACTCCGTACCCAAGATGTCCAATACACCATACCGGATTAGCTCAATACTCCGTACCCAAGATGTCCAATACACCGTACCGGAATAGCCTGATACGCCGTACCAAAGAAGTCGGATACGCCGTATCAGAGGGGTTCGATACGCCGTATCCAGGAGGTCAGATACGCCGTATCCATACCAGCTCAAGAAAATACAAGAATATTTTATTCTTGGAGCCCATGCCAAGCAACCCTGATACGCCGTATTGAGTTCCAATACGCCGTATCAACCAATTTTCAGAGTCTATAAATACCAAAACCTAAATACGATTTTATGTATGCTTTTAGCCACCAAGTCCGATTTCCAGAAGATCAATGAAGCCAAGAAGGTCATGAAAAGTGGTCCGATCAATGGGAAAACTCTTATAATCTCTACACTCCACTATACGCTTTCGGTTAGCATTATGTTTAATCGTTCATCTATGATTTCGTGTATTGTTACAATGACTATATGCTAATACCTTTAGGTATTAGCCATGTTTATGATAATATAATGTTTTGATTTGTCTTTATATCGATTGTTCTTTATTCGTTGCATGTTGATTATGTTTATCACTTCATACCCGTTTATGTTCTTAATTATGTGTTTTCCCTATCATTCAACTGGATCTAGTCCAACATATTTAATGCGCTGCAACTTCGGTGTTGTTTGGGTGTAGGCTAAGAGTCCGGGATAGAAACATATAATGCTTATTCATATAGCTAGACTAATAGGATCACCAATAGAAAGCCCTGTTTTGATCTATGGTTAAGTGGATAGGTAGACTAAGCCGGTGACTTAGGATTACAAATAACGTCCTATTTCCATAGGTAGTTAAGTGGGTGTGGACTACTAGTATATAAATTTCCATTAAGCAGTAAGTTGGTAAAGCCTCTATGAGCTAGGATTCAATATAACCACCAATATAGTTTCCTAGATAAATTGTAATCAACGGTGTGAGCTTTATGCGGGTTTAGGTTAATTGTGACAGGATTAACTAGCGACAAATCTCGAGTCTAGGGAGAAGATCCACCTAACTTTGGAATGATATACCACCAACGAGTTAATACAATCATTGCACGTATAGACAATCAAGGCATATTATTAGATTAAACTGGCTAATACGTTTTCCTAAGCTTTGACCTCTTCCCTATCTTTTGTTAATCACTTGTGTGCGTTATTTTCCATCACCTTAGGATAATTAGAACTAAACTCGCGCCAGTCTCTCAGGCTAAAAACCCCCCTTTGCGTTATTTTAGGTTTAATTAGAATAATTAGGTTAGATTATTATTAAAACTAGATAAATAAAATACCAGTAGAATTAAGAGTTAACTTCCACTCTCAGTGATCGACACCCTACTTACCACGAAACTCCATCTGACCGGGTACACTACCCGTTAAAGTGTTGTTTTTAGGTATAGTCGGCATAAAATAAATAGTAAAACTTGATACATAAATAGCACCTACACAATGACACATCAAGTTTTTAGCGTCGCTGCCAGGGAGTGCGATTGTTTAATTTCTTGTTTTTATTGGTTATTTTTTAGTATAAATTTAGTTTTATTTGTCTACTGTCTGCTGTTGTTTATTGAATACGGCATATCCATTTCCTTTGAATACAGCGTATTCGACATCAAACATCAATACGGCGTATCCAGTTTACTGAATACGACGTATCGACTGTCTGATACAGCAGCAGTTTTAGTTAGCTTTCTAGTTTAGTTTTCTTGAATAGTTTCACTTCGAATTATGTCTTTATTTTCAGGTACCATTTTCAGGGAGCTTCCTTACCCGTTCGATTACCCTATGAGGAGGTTAACTATGGAAGAAATGTTGGCTAAATTCATTGATGAAGGTAGACGTGAACACGAGGAGATGAAGATATTCATTAAAGAATTTAGAACCACCAACGAGCTTTTGTTAAAAACACGAAGCAACTTATTGAGTGACCTGAAAATTAAGGTAAACAAATTGTCAAAGGTTGTGAGTAATGTTTTGATTCCAAAAAACAAAGTCAAAGGAGTGACAACTAAGGGAGGAAAGATGACGTCTGAAGCCACCCGTAGTAAAGAAATTAATGAAATTGGAATCAACGAGAATGAACCTCCCAGATTTAAACAAAACGTGCAGGAAAAGCCGCATGATGATGGTGAGAAAAATAAATCTTCAAGTATTCGTGAAAGGACTACTCAACCATTGGTAAAACTGCAACAATCATCTGTTCCTTTCCCAAACCGGGTGAGAAAAGAATAAGAAGAAGCACTGCAACGAAATTTTTTAGAGAATCTAAAACAACTTGATATTAATATTCCGTTTATCGAAGCCCTGGCGCGAATACCAAAATACGCTAAATATGTGAAGAGTTTACTGACGAATAAATCCAAACTTGAAGAAGCTTGTATGGAGACAATAAACGAACGGTGCTCAGTTGTCTTGCTTAACGAACTACCATTAAAAGAAAAAGACCCAGGGAGTTTCACTATCCCTTGTCAAGTATTGAAGAAACATAAGGAAATAAAAGACTTGGCCGCAGATCACTCATCTAGGTTAGAGAATCTACATATGGAGGTGTTAACTGAGAGGGAAATTGCTGATGAATTCTTCGACGAGCATTTAATGGCGCTAAATACCAAGTCTAATAACGATGAACCATGGTATGCGGATTTCATTAATTATATTGTTGGAAAGGTTGTTCCCCAAAATTGGACCTTTGAAAAAAGAAAGAGGTTTTTTCGCAAGTCAAGACTTATTTTTGAGAGGAACCTTATGCATTTAAACTATGCGCGGATAATATAATGAGAAGATGTGTGGCTGGAAGAGAAACCCTCGAAATTCTGGCACATTGTCATTCGGGACATACAGGTGGGCATCATAGTGCTAATATTACCGCAAAGAAGGTTTACGAGTCCGAATTTTATTGGCCTAGTGTCTTTAAGGATGCTAATGAGTACGTAAGACGATGCGATGCATGTCAAAGATCGGGAAACATATCTTCAAGGAACGAAATGCCTCAAAATAACATTCAGGTATGCGAAGTCTTTGATGTTTGGGGATTAGATTTTATAGGACCATTTCCCGAATCTAGAGGTAATAAATACATATTAGTAGCTGTCGATTATGTGTCCAAATGGGTTGAAGCTCAAGCATTACCTACAAATAATGCGCGTGTTGTGGTTAAGTTTTTAAGAAGTTTATTTTCTAGGTTTGGAGTTCCGAAAGCTTTGATTAGTGATAGAGGGACACATTTTTGTAATTCTTAGCTTGAAAAAGCTTTACAAAAATATGGTGTGACTCATAAATTATCCACGGCGTATCACCCTCAATCTAATGGACAAACTGAAGTTACTAACAGGGCTATTAAGCGTATTCTTGAGAGATCAGTGGGGTACAATCCTAAAGGTTGGTCGGATAAACTTAACGATGCATTGTGGGCATTTAGGACGGCCTACAAAACACCGACAGGGTGTACACCTTTTAGATTAGTTTATGGGAAAGCATGCCATTTACCCGTAGAGATCGAGCATAAGGCACATTGGGCATTAAAACAATGTAATATGGATCTAACGCTTGCTAGCGAAAGTCGTCTTATGCAGCTTAATGAGTTAGCCGAATTGAGAGATGGTGCTTATGAGAATACTAGAATTTACAAAGAACGAACCAAGAAATGGCATGATTCTAGACTTCGTGGTGATAAAGATTTTAAGGTAGGCGACAAGGTGCTACTTGATAATTCTCATTTGAAGATGTACCCTGGAAAACTTAAATCGAAATGGAGCGGTCCAAACATTGTTAAAATGGTGTATCCACATGGGGCTATAGAAATCACTGACAGGGACGGGTTTAGCTTCAAAGTCAATGGGCAACGATTGAAGAAATATTACAGAGGTAATATTGACAAGGAGGATGATGATGTTATAGAGTTCGAGAATGACGTAACGAGAAGCTGAAGGGAGTCTAACTTAAAGACTCTCACAAAAACAAAAGTGCTTGCCGGGAGACAACCCGGAATGTATTTTAAATTTTCTTATCGAGTCTGTCTTCCCAGACTGTCTATACGGCGTATCCAAACCCCATGGATACGGCGTATTGACTATCTGGACGTTATCCAGTCTTTATTTTCAGCACAGTCTATACGACGTATTCAATAAAAGAATACGGCGTATACAAGTATCAATACGACGTATCTTGGGGAATGGATACGGCGTATCGACTTCCTATACAAGTTTCTAGGTTGTTATTTTGAATCTAACCAACAAATACACGGAGATAGAATTGCACTTGTTTTTTCTATATTTTGCACAGGACCTCGCTGAAAAGAAATCGACGAAGTTGGTGAAGTATCGATCATCTAGAATCCTCTGTGTGTTGTAGTCATGCTGGTATTCAGACGCTTTTCAACACACAATCTTGCTCATAAACGCAACTTGGAGAATCTACCGAGCAAATATCAGGGGAGTTTCTCATTCTAATTCTTTTTAATTCTCGTATTTAATGTTTTATATATACAACAAGGACGTTGTATAATTCAAGTGGGGGATGGAATTAGAATGTTTACTTGTCCTATTTTTCACACTAAAATGCTTAAAATATGCTCAAATTTAAAAAAAATTCAAGCATACTTTTATGAAATTATTTGATGCATAACCCGCACACAATAACCCTTGTTAAATATTGTGAGGATTTAACATATCCGTTTTCAAATGTTTACCCAAATTTCAGAAAATATGAGTGTGTCGGTGATGTTGTAAACTTTAGAACTTGGCTTGGTATATTTATTCGAGACCGCAATAATGAGTACTATGGATTTAGATGGAGTAACTTGTTTAAACTGGTAAATTTTAGGATTACATCTAAATCACCTTTACATGTTGCTTATTAACTAACTACACCAGTTAGTTAACCCCTGTATAAACTCTTTGTTTACTCTTATTTTAAGAGTAAGATACCCCTAGAACCACCTGTAGAGCCAATCCTTTAGGAACTACACCAATTATTTGTTTCGTTACACCATAGCCACTATTAGATTAAGTTTATTTTACAGTTGCTAGTTGCTTAAAGTGTAGAGTTTGTATTTCTTGAGTCTTGTGTCTATTTTTGTACGGTTGGAAGAAATTTCACATTGCAAATAGGAATGTATATTATAGTCAAAACTCATATATTTTTGCTACCATCGCAATTATTGGTACATCTGAAGAACGAAGAATTATCGAAGGAATTATCCGAAATTATTATGATCATGAAGATGGTGAAACTACATCGAGTTTCATAGCATAGTATTAGCAAAAAAAATTGAAAAAATTAGAAAAATCGCAATAAAAAAGAGAAGGAAAAGTTTGAAGATAATCGTTTCGCAACTACCGAAGGAATTACACGAAGGATCGATTATTCGTTGATACCAATCGACGATGTAGAGTATTGTATAAAGTGGAAGATATCGCCACTTGCCTTGTAAAGTATGTAAAGTATGGGATGTTTGGGAAGTTGACTGTTACGGGAACGCCAACTTAGGTTGTTGTTTTTTATCTATGATCAAGATGTTGTAAATAGTTGTGTCTTTATCATGGTAACGGTCAGGAAAAAGTGTCTAGCAACTTGTATTTTAGACTTAATCTATTTGTTTCGTAACTTTTATTTAACAATAATTTAATTCCCTTTCCTAATCATTAACCATGGGTTTTACGCGAATGAGGATGTGATCGAGCGTGCATGTCTATTCTGTCGTTACGACCATGTATGCATGTCTCAGCTGCCTTGTTGGTTTATTACTATTGGTGAAAGTTCGAAGATCCCTACCCTATATCATTCTTCATCCTAACCGTTGGTTAAATTCGAATGAGGATGTGATTGAACACACATGTCTATTCTGTCGTTACGGCAATGTATGTGTGCTTCAGCTGCCTTGTTGGTGTGGTACTTTTGGTGAAAGATTGTAGAATGATCAACCCTAAGCCTTATCTTAAAAACCCATGTTTACCTTTATAAACTTGTTACTCCTTAGCTTCAGCGGTGGAGATGTGTATCCTTGCCAAGCTTATGATAGAATACTCGTCACGACCGAGCAATTGAGCGAATTAGTTACATGTTACCACATAGATTAGTTGAGTGATTTGAGTGTTTTTATCTTCTTATTTCGTGAGGTGTTTGGTTGTGTCGTGTAATAGATCAAATAAATGCTTAACGGAAAATATCCTTAGGGATACATTTTATAAACTTCTAAAGGCTACTTGAGGACAAGTAGGATTCGAGTGGGGGGATATTTGATGACATCAAATAATGTCTATTTTATAGCATTATTTATCCCATGTAATTAACTCGTTCTATGTAATTATTGCAAAGAATTGTTACTTAATCGTTTGTATTTGTTATTTGCAAAAATTATCAAGCATTTGGCAAAAGACGGAGAAAAGGACATGTTTTGAAGCATAAACAAAGAGTTTGAGAAAGTCATGGATTCTGACATCGATACGCCGTATCTAAAGACTTTGAAGAACTCAAGTCCATTGCCTGACTTTGAAGAATACGCCGTATCCACATCAGTATATACATCATATATTATACTTTGGTTAAATATCAAGAAAAGCACACTTTCTGCCAATACTCCGTACCCAAGATGTCCAATACACCGTACCAGAGTAGCTCAATACTCCGTACCCAAGATGTCCAATACACCGTACCGGAATAGCCCGATACGCCGTACCAAAGAAGTCAGATACGCCATACAGGAGGGGTTCGATATGCCGTATCCAGGAGGTCGGATACGCCGTATTCATACCAGCTCAAGAAAATTCTGGAATATTTTATTCTTGGAGCCTACGCCAAGCAACCCCGATACGCCGTATTGAGTTCCAATTCGCCGTATCGACCAATTTTCATAGTCTATATATACCAAAACATAAACACGATTTTATGTATGCTTTTAGCCACCAAGTTCGATTTCCATAAGATCAATGGAGCCAAGAAGGTCCTGAAAAGTGGTCTGATCAATGGGAAAACTCTTGTAATCTCTACACTACTATACATATTCGGTTAGCATTATGTTTAATCGTTCATCTATGATTTCGTGTATTGTTACAATGACTATCTGCTAATACCTTTAGGTATTAGCCTTGTTTATGATAATATAATGTTTTGATTTGTCTTTATATCGATTGTTCTTTATTCGTTGCATGTTGATTATGTTTATCACTTCATACTCGTTTATGTTCTTAATTATGTGTTTTCCCTATCATTCAACTGGATCTAGTCCAACATATTTAATGCGCTGCAACTTCGGTGTTGTTTGGTGTAGGCTAAGAGTCCGGGATAGAAACATATAATGCTTATTCATATAGCTAGACTAATAGGATCACCAATAGAAAGCCATGTTTCGATCTATGGTTAAGTGGATAGGTAGACTAAGCCAGTGACTTAGGATTACACATAACGTTCTGTTTCCATAGGTAGTTAAGTGGGTGTGGACTACTAGTATATAAATTTCCATTAAGCAGTAAGTTGGTAAAGCCTCTCTGAGCTAGGATTCAATATAACCACCAATATAGTTTCCTAGATAAATTATAATCAACGATGTGAGCTTTATGCGGGTTTAGGTTAATTATGACAGGATTAACTAGTGACAAACCTCGAGTCTAGAGAGAAGATCCACCTAACTTTGGAATGATATACCACCAACGAGTTAATACAATCATTGCACGTATAGACAATCAAGGCATATTATTAGATTAAACTGGCTAATACGTTTTCCTAAGATTTGACCTCTTCCCTATCTTTTGTTAATCACTTGTGTGCGTTATTTGCCATCACCTTAGGATAATTAGAACTAAACTCGTACCAGTCTCTCAGGCTGAAAACCCCCTTTGCGTTAGTTTAGGTTTAATTAGAATAATTAGGTTAGATTAGTATTAAAACTAGATAAATAAAATACCAGTAGAATTAAGAGTTAACTTCCACTCTCAGTGATCGACACCCTACTTACCATGAAACTCCATCTGACCGGGTACACTGCCCGTTAAAGTGTTGTTTTTAGGTATAGTCGGCATAAAATAAATAGTAAAACTTGATACATAAATAACACCTACACAACGACACATCAAGTTTTTGGCGCCGCTTTCGGGGAGTGTGATTGTTTAATTTCTTGTTTTTATTGGTATTTTTTTAGTATAAATTTAGTTTTATTTGTCTACTGTCTGCTGTTATTTATTGAATACGGCGTATCCATTTTCTTTGAAAATAGCGTATTCGACATCAAACATCAATACGGTGTATCCAGTTTACTGAATACGACGTATCGTCTGTCTAATACAGCAGCAGTTTTAGTTAGCTTTCTAGTTTAGTTTTCTAGAATAGTTTTACTTCGAATTATGTCTTTCTTTTCAGGTACCGTTTTAGGGAGCTTCCTTACCCGTTCGATTACCCTATGAGGAGGTTAACTATGGAAGAAATGTTGGCTAAATTCATTGATGAAGGTAGACATGAACACGAGGAGATGGAGATATTCATTAAAGAATTTAGAACCACCAACGAGCTTTTGTTAAAAACACGAAGCAACTTATTGAGTGAGCTGAAAATCGAGGTAAACGAATTGTCAAAGGTTGTGAGTAATGTTTTTGTGGAAAACTAGAAGGGGGGTTGAATAGTTTACCACTTTTTAATTTAAGGTTTTAAAGTGTTTATAAAAATTCTAAATTCGACTTTATGTGAATTCAACACTTGCACAATATGAACAATATACTTATCTAAAAAATCAATAGGATAGTATGAAAAAATAATGTAAGACAAGAGATAAGGGTAAGAACAATCAAACCACAAAGCAAGGATTTATAGTGGTTCAGTAACGAAGCACCTCTTCGCCCTACTCCACTCCTCGGGCACCTAACTCGAGAGTTTTCTTCACTATGTCAACAAGCTCCCTTATGGCGGAGAAAACCTTACACAACTTTTGCTTATCTTGATTTCCGACACTAAGCTAGATGTCGAGTTCTAATCTTAGCTAGAACCAATCTACCACAACTTCACAACTTCACTACACAACTTGACTTAACGACTTGATCACGACTACACAACTTCTTCACACCTTAGTTTTCTTCACACCACTACTTCACCAAGCCACTACTATAATCACACCTAACTAACACTACTAGGAAAGATCACCAAGATCTAACTATACTTACACAATCACCAAGATCTAACTTTACAAGATTTTCAAATGATTTACAAGTTATGATATGGATGCAACAAGATTGCAACACACACTTGAGGTGTAATACTTCTTCACTTGATGATGGAAGTATTCTTCTCTTGCACTTGAGGAATTGAGCTTGGATCACTTAGAAACAAAGCTTTATGATTAAATGATCAAAGGATTTTAATGAGATGTGTGGGCTGTTTTAGAACAGAAAGAATGAGTGCAAAAGGTGAGAAAATAGTGAGGAATAGTCCAGTATTTATAGGACAAACTGGAGGAGCGTCAGTCTATGGGCGGTCCCCTTAAATAGGTGGGCGGTCCCCTTAAAATTAAGGGGGCCGCCCTTGTATTTAAGGGGGCCGCCCTAGACTGGGCGCTCCCTATTTTGTCCTTTTGTGTAAGGAGAATTTTCTGGAACTTTCTAGCCGTTTTAGGTCTGAAAATTTGAATTTCAAAATGTTTATTTTGAATAAAACATTTCTTTTAATTGTAGAAAATGTTTTGTAATGTTTATAACATTTTATAAAAGTGTGAGGTTGAATAAAAATTTCCTTTGATCATAAAATGCATTAAGCATTTATTTATTCATACCTTTAAGTGATAGAACAAGAAGCACTTCAATCCTAAAATGCCCAAAAATGGATAAATTCATCGTCCCCGATTTTTCACTTGTCCCAAACCAAGCTTAAAAACAAAATCATCG
>BQNB010005285.1:83042-102905 GCA_026074375.1 Tanacetum coccineum | reverse complement strand
AATATTTAAAGAAGTCTAGATCATCAAAATAACTGACCTCGGGCTCGGGTGACGGAAACGAATGCATATTGACTTTTTCATTATCATTTTCCAAATCCGTTTTCAAATCATTGACATAAATTATTTTATAAGAGAACGAGTTTTTGTCAAAAATTACCGTGTAATCTTCATCATCGGATTCGTCGAACAAAACTCTAAAGTCAATTTCATTGTTAAGAGAACTTACTGTGGGTTCACAAGAAAGTGTTTTTTAGATGATATCTGGTCATTAAAAGCTATAGCTGGGAATTCGGTTTTAACCTGTAATAAATTCGCTAGGAAAGAAAACTGTCAAATAACTTAATACGCCGTATTCAGTGAACTGAATACGCCGTATTGATGATAGAGTCGAATACGATGTATTGGTTTGAAAAAAAATATACGCCGTATCCAATAAATTGAATACGTCGTATTAAGTATTCGACTCAGAAAGTTACAGTGAATTGTAATAATTTAGAAAACACACAATATGCAAAATATACAATGCAGAAATCAAACACACAAAACAAACACACAAATATGCAAATTAATCTAAACTAAACTAAACTAAACTAAAACACTAATATATAAGAATTAAACAACTTCACTCCCCGGTAACGGCGCCAAAAACTTGATGTGTCGTTGTGTAGGTGTTATTTTATGTATCAAGTTTTACTATTTATTTTATGCCGACTATACCTAAAATCAACACTTTAACGGGCAGTGTACCCGGTCAAGATGTAGCTTCGTTGGTAAGTAGGGTGTCGATCACTAAGAGCGAGAGCGTTAATTCCTAATTCTATCAGTATTTTAGTTATCTAAGTTAAACCTAAAACTAATGCAAAAGAGGGTTTCAGCCTGAGAGACTGTCACAGTTTTGTGTATCTAACCTAAGGTTTTGATGACAAGTAAAGCAATAAACACACACACAAGAAGATAAACAAATGATAGAGGAACGGTCAATAACTAATGTAAGGAAAACATATCAACCATGAATAATCCGATAAAATGCAGGTTTGTTTATTAGTGCGATGATTGACTTATCTCAAAGGGCATATCATTCCTAGACTTAGGCAGTACTTCTTCCTAAGGCCTAGACACGCTAATTCTGTCACAATTAGACACATCCACATAAAGCATCCTTATGTTGATTATAATCTATCTTAGGATCTAAGTAATGGTGCTCTTACTAAACCCTAGCTCATCGAGACTTTACCCACTTACTGCTTAACGGCGATTTATATACTAGTAGTCCACTGTCCGAGTCCTTACCAATTGATTAGAATGTACTCGTTGGTTCAAAGGTCACCTTATGTCTCAACTAAGCTCACAATCTAAGGGCAAAGATAGGTTAATATGTGTGATCCTATGATTCTAGATATATAAATTACAATATGGAGAGCTATCCCAGACTCTTAGCTTACGCCCAAACAACACCGAAGTTGCAGCGCATTAAATATGTAGTACTAGACCCAATTGAATGATAGGTCACATACTTAAGCACGTAAATGAATATAAATTGATAAACATAAACAACAATCAACGATAAATTAAGCAATCGAGATAAACAAACCAAACATTAGATCTTCATAAACATGGCTCAATCGAACGCGTATTCGGTTGCGCGAAGATTACAAGAGTTTTCCTATGATCTTGAGGCTCTTTTCTGACCTTCTATGTTATTCTGATCGTCTCTTGGTCGACTTGGTAGTTTAGGGATTCACTTGCATATCTAAAACTGAGTTTTGGGTTGTCTATTTATAGGGTCTAGAAACAGGTCGATACGCCGTATCGAGCAATGTGGGATACGGCGTATTGGGGATTTCTTAGAGTAAGGACCACGTTTGATATCTTCCAGAATATTCACCTTCTATATCTTGAATACGGCATATAAGTGTCTACTGAATACAGCATATTGGTCTTTATGTCTTCGTGGTTTCTTGTGAAGTGTAGGCACGGATACGCCGTATCTTCTTGATGGATACGGCGTATTGGGTAAATCCAGTTGATTCTTCTTTGTTGACCAAAGTATTATATACGGCGTATCGTTGATGTAGATACGGCGTATTCATCAAATTCAGGCAATGGTCTTTTGATTCGTCAAAGTTTTGGATACGACATATAGGTCTAGAATAATACAGCGTATTTATTGGCTGAAAGTGTGCTTTTCTTGATATTTGACCAAAGTATAATATACGACGTATATACTGATGTGGAGTCGGACGTTATTCTTCAAAGTCTTGCAAATGGTCTTGTTGAATTCGTCAAAAGTCTTGGATACGATCGTTTTGGTCTAGAATAAATTACGGCGTATTTGCTGTCAGATCAGTAGGACTTTCTCGACTCTTCATTTATGTCTCCAATATGTGTGCCCTCTTTGCTAACTTTTACCAATTACTCCATAATTACTTGCCAACTTCTCAAATATAAATGTCTATTAAGTAAACAATTCTTTGCATATAACTATACAAAAATGGGTCAATATCATGGATAAATGATGCTATAAAATAGATGTTATTTTGTCGATGTCATTAATATCCTCTACTCCACTAGAATCCTTTTGTCCTCAAGTAGCCTTTAGAAGGTTTATAAAAATGTTAATCCATAAGGATATTTTTCCGTTAAAGCACTTTTTTGATCTTGTCAAAGTACATCACCAAACACCTCACTAAATAAGAAGTTGAAAGCACTCAATCACTCAAATAATCTATGTTGAGTAAAATGTAACTAATTTCGCTCAATTTTGCTCGGTCGTGACGAGGTATTCTATCATAAGCTTGCAGGATACACATCTCCATCACTATAGTAAGGTAGTAACAAGTTTATGAAGGTTAATATGGTTTTTTGTATGGTAAGGCGTACGTTTTCGATCTTCTACAATCTTTCACCAAATGTACCACGTCCAACAAGGCAACTGATCGCACCCATACCACCCCAGAATGCCAGGATAGACATGTGTGTCTCAATCACATCCCCATTGAATTTAACCAACGGTTAGGATGAAGAATGATATAGGGTAGGAACCTTCTAACTTTTCACTAAAGTTGTAAACCAACGATGGCAGCTGAGCATGCATACATGGTCGTAACGACATAATAGACATGCACGCTCGATCACATCCTCATTCGCGTAAAACCAGCAGCTAATAATTAGGTGAGAGGGAAGTAAATTATTGTTAAATAAAAATAAAAAACAAAAGATTAAGCTAAAGAACAACGTTGTAGACACTTTCTGACTGTTATTATAGACAAAGACACAACTATTTACATACGTCTTAATCATAGATCAAAAACAACAACCTATGTTGCGTTCCATAACGATCTAACTTCCCATCATCAAAACTTTACATACTTTACAAGGCAGTCCATGTGGCGGTTATCTTTCCACTTTGTACAATACTCTACATCGTTGATTTTTAGACATATCAATGATATAATTGATCCTTACGTTATAATTCCTTCGATTAATGCTTTTTGCCGAAACGGATTATACTTCAAACTTTCTTTCTTCTTTTTTTTTTTGTATTTTTTCTCATTTTTTTCAAATTTTGTTTGCTAACTATCTCTTAAAATCTCGGTGTAGTTGTCACCATACTCTTCACCATCAAAATAATTCCGAATCATTCCTTTAGGTAATTTCATTCGTTCTTCTGTTTCACCAATAATTGTGACAGGTAGTCAATCTCACATGAGCTTTTGATACTATATATACATTCACTTCCATTTGCAATGTGCAAATTCCAAACGTACCAAAGATAGAAAATGAACAAGACTCGGAAATACAAGAACTTTCATCTTTAAGGCAACTAGCAACTGTAATTAAACCTTTAATCTAACAGGGGTAGGTTAAAGGTGTAAGGTGTAAGAACAAATAGTGCGTTGTAAATTCCTAAAGGATTAGCTTCTAGCAGGTTCGTTCTAGTGCGATCATCACTCTAAAGATGAGAGTGGAAGGGGTTTAACGGGAGTTATCTAACCGGTGTAGTTAAGTTAATATACAAACATGTATAGGCGATTGGTTGTAATCCTAAGATTTACCAATTTTAATCAAGTTACTCCAATTAAATCCCTATTAATACTCATTATTGTTGGTCTCGATAGATTATACCAATCCATGTTATTTTAAAAGTCTACAACATCACCGTCACACTCTTATTTTGTAGAATTGGGTAACATGTGGAAACGGAAAGAGTTAAATCCTCACAATTTCGAACAAGGGTTATTGTGTGCGGGGTTATGTAAAAAGTAATTTCACAAAAAGTATGCTGAAAAAAAATATTAAATTTTTAGCAGCATAATTTAAGCTTTTTATGTGAAAAATAGGACAAGTGATATTCTTAATTCCATCCCCCCAGTTTGAATTATACAAACTGTCCTCGTTGTATATATAAAACATTAATACGGGAATTTAAAAAGAATAGATTGAAATGAGAAACTCCCCTGATTTGCCTCGGTAGATTGGTTAGATTCTCCAATTTGCGTTTATGAGCAAGATTTTGTGTTGAACAGCCGTCTTGAGGTTTCAAGACTCCAACACTTCAAAATCTATAGATTTGTAAATTCTCCATCAATATTCGTCGATATTCTTTCATGAGGTCCTGTGTAATTTCTCAGAAAATAAATGCAATTCTATCTCCGTGTATTCGTTTGGTTACACTCGAAATAAATAACTAAAATTGTACAGGAAGTTGATACGCCATATCCATACACCTAGGATACGCCGTATTGATACTTGTATAAGCTGTATTCATTTAATGAATACGTCGTATTAGACTGTGCTGAAAATAAAGACTAGATAACGTCCAGATAGTTGATACGCCGTATCCATGGGGTTTGGATATGCCGTATCAGCTATCTGGGAAGACAGACTCGATAAAAATTGAAAATACATTCCAGGTTGTCTCCCCGCAAGCACTTTTGTTTATAGAAAAGTCTTTAAGTTAGACTTGCCCCAATTTAATCCCATCCTTATAAAACAATTTGGGGTCGAACGGGATGCCAAATGGCACATACAAATTCTTGATTAGGAAAATGAATGACATCCCTTTGTTAAGATGATTCCAAGTCATGATATTAAAATATAGTCCCTTGATACAAGTTTAATTTTTGAAAAATTTATTAGATGTATCATGACTTGTTTCCAAAAGCTTATTTGACTCATGTGCATAGGCACCAACATCCGTATTTATTACATTACATAATGGTTTGACAGATAAATCCCCCGAAGAGTGTTCAAAATCGATTTTATCATCATCATTGTCTTTTTCCGATTTTGAATCATTGGGATAAATTACGTTAAAAGGGAATAAATCATTAAAGTATAAAACGTTTTGTTCCTCTTCATCACATTCGGACAAGGATGTTTCATCTTTTAAATTATATTCATCGATATGTTGAGGACTTACAGTAGGTTCAGTTAAGAAATCTAATTTAGACGTTTGAGCATCATTGTAAACAATGGCTAGAAATTCATTCTCAACTTTTTTTAAGAAATCTAAATCTTCAAAATAACTGACCGTAGGCTTGGGTGATGGAATCGAAGGCATATTGGCTTTATATTTATCATTTTCCGAATCCGTTTTTAAATTGTTGACAGAAATTATTTTGTAAGAAAATGAATTTTTGTCAAAAATTATCGTTTTTTGAATCTTCAGGTTCGGATTGTCAAAAACGATTTATTCTAAAGTCGATTTCATCGTTGTTAAGAGAACTTACCGTAGGCTCACATGAGAGTGCTGCTTCAGATGTTAACTTGTTGTTAAAGACTATAGCTGGGAATTCAGTTTCAACAGATCCAAGGTCATGAACGTCTTCATTATCCCAGGTCTTACCATACTTAGCAGTTTTCCAGTTATACACCTTACCACGCCTATGAGCTTTTCCTTCCTCAAGCCTGATATACTCCTCTATAGTAATGTTGGGGTCGTCCATTTTATCCTGTAATAAATTCGCTTAGAAAGAAAACTGTCAAATAGCTTAATACGCCGTATTCAGTAAACTGAATACGTCGTATTGATGATAGAGTCGAATACGTTGTATTGGTTTGAAAAAAAATATACGTCGTATCCAATAAATTGAATACGCTGTATTGGTTTGAAAAAAATTCTACAGCGTACTTTGAATAATGCGAAACACACAAACACACAATATGCAAAAATATACAATGCAGAAAATCAAACACACAAAAACAAACACGCAAATATGCAAATTAATCTAAACTAAACTAAATCTAGACTAAAACACTAATAAAAACAAGAATTAAACAATTTCACTCCCCGGCAACGGCGCCAGAAACTTGATGTGTCGTTGTGTAGGTGTTATTTTATGTATCAAGTTTTACTATTTATTTTATCCGACTATACCTAAAAACAACACTTTAACGGGCAGTGTACCCGGTCAGATAGAGTTTCGTGGTAAGTAGGGTGTCGATCACTAAGAGCGAGAGCGTTAATCCTAATTCTATCAGTATTTTAGTTATCTAAGTTAAACCTAAAACTAATGCAAGAGGGAGGGGTTCAAGCTTTGAGGGAGATTGGCACGGTTTGTGTATATAACCTAAGTTTTGATGACAAGTAAAGCATAAACACAACACACAAGACAAACAAACAAACGACAAGAGAAGCTGGTTCTGAGAACTAATTTAAGGAAAATGTATCAACCATGAATAATCCGATAAAATGTAGGTTTGTTTATTAGTGCAATGATTGTCTTATCTCGAAGGGCATATCATTCCTAGACTTAGGCGGTACTTCTTCCTAAGACCTAGACACGCTAATTTTGTCATAATTAGACGTATCCGCATAAAGTAAGCATTTGTTGATTATAATATATCTTATGATCTAAGTAATGGTGCTCTTACTAAACCCTAGCTCATTGAGACTTTACCCACTTACTGCTTAACGGCGATTTATATACTAGTAGTCCACTGTTCGAGTCCTTACCAATGGAATAAGAATGTACTCGTTGATACCAAGGTCACCTTATGGCTCAACTAAGCTCACTAATCTAAAGGCAAAGATAGGTCAATATTTGTGATCCTATGATTCTAGATATATAAATTGCAATATGGAGAGCTATCCCAGACTCTTAGCCTATGCCCAAACAACATCGAAGTTGCAGCGCATTAAATATGTAGGACTAGACCCAGTTGAATGATAGGTCGTATACTTAAGCACGTAAACGAATATAAATTGATAAACATAAACAACAATCAACGATAAATTAAGCAATCAAGATAAACAAACCAAACATTAGATCTTCATAAACATGGTTGATACCTAAAGGTATCAGCCGATAGTCATTGTAAAAATACACACGGTTTGATATACGAACGATTAAAATAAAGAAACCTTAATCGAACGCATATTCGGTTACGGAAGATTACAAGAGTTTTCTTATGATCTTGAGGCTCTTTTCTGGCCTTCTATGCTCTTTTAATCATCTCTTGGTCAACTTGGTGGTTTAGGGATTCACTTGCATGCCTAAAACTAAGTTTTGGGTCGTCTATATATAAGGTCTGATAGTCGGTTTGATACGCTGGATCCATCAATGTGGGATACAGCGTAATGGGCTTTCTTGGAGTAAGGACCACGTTTGATATCTTTTAGAAGCTTTGTGTATAATAAATCTTGAATATAGTGTATTGAAGTTCATGAATACGACTTATTGAGGCTTCTAGATACGGCATATTAGTCTTTATGTCTTCGTGGATTCTTGTGAAGTATAGGCATGGATACGCTGTATCTTCTTGATGGATATGGCGTATTGATGTAAAACCAAATAATTCTTCTTCGTTGACCAAAGTATTATATACGGCGTATCGTTGATGTGAATACGGCGTATTCTTCAAAGTCAAGCAATGGTCTTTTGATTCGACAAAGTCTTGGTTACGTCGTATAGGTCTAGAATGATACGGCATATTTGCTGTGAGATCATTAGACTTTCTCAAACTCTTCATTTAAGCTCCAAAATGCGTGCCTTTTAGCATAACTTCATCAAGTACTCTATAATGACTGCAATTCTCAAATATAAATGATTAAGCAACAATTCTTTGCAATAATCATATAAATTGGGTTAATTACATGGGATAAATGATGCTATAAAATAGACGTTATTTGATATCATCAGTGGCCAAGTTTTTGAGTGATAAGGAAAAAGGGTCTAAGAGGAGTAGCCCAATTGTAGGAGCACATTTGATTGGGAAGATTGCTAGTTATTATGGGTTGATGACATTGGGAGCTTTAATGAATGTTACATTGGGACCTGAGACCTCCTCTATGAGTGTAGCCAAGTTAGTCGATCTGGGCATATGCAGGTATAATGGTCTGGGTATTCGTAAAATGGTTTCTGAGATCCTCGAGGTTGTTGGGGACGATGATGTGGGAGCCAAACAGGCTAAGATTGGGGGTGTAGGATGCTACCCCAACATGTCCAATGCCAACAGGCTTCGAGCTATGAATGAAAGGCTAGGTGAAATAGTGAATGACGTCGATGAGCTCACTTATGTTGTATCAGGGATGTCTGAGCAGTATGACCAGTTCTACAGAGAGTTTGGACAGTGGAGAACTAAGCAAGAGAGGTTCATTTCATGGAACATTGATCACCTTTTACAGCTTCTAGCTCATCACCACATCGATCACACCCGTTTTGATGGATCCCACTATTCCTATGTCCCACCCATTCCTGATCTTGGGGTTCAGCAAGGTGTGAACTTCATGTCTGGCACTCCTGCTTATTCTACTGCTCTTTCTCCTTCTGCTAGCCAGTTTGGTATGTTTGGTGTTGCTCATCCAACCACTTCTCGCAATCAGGATGACATGAACGAAGACTGATTCTTCGTTTTTATTTGAACCAAGAACAATTTGATACTATTTACATTTTTGTCAGTAATAATTTGAATTCTTAGGATTTTATCACTTTTATCTATTATTGTTGCTGCTAACAGTTTGTGTTTGGAGGAATTATTGATCAGCCATATGTTACGGCGTAAACACATTTAGTGTTGCGTCGTAACCACATGTGCGGAGAAAAATGGGTTTACCCATTTACATTACTGGGCTTTCTTTGATTGGACCAATCCAATCATCTCCCTTAGTTCTTTCATTTGATAAACATCTCGTTCACACATTATTACGAGGGAAGTTTTTCTTATATCTTTTTCTTTTATTTTAAAATACAAAAGGGACTTTGTAATATTCTAGTTAGGAGGGAGGAAAAGAAATAAGAAACACATTAATTAAATACTTGATCTTGCTTTTAAATTTTCTAGTTTCTTCAAAATTATGCCAAAATTTTTGAAACGCTAGAATTAATCTTTGCCGAATGCACATTACCTTTTATTATTACTTGGTGAGATTTAAGCCTAATATTCCATTTCCATCATATTATTCAAAAATCCACCAAAATATTAAGTGTGTCGGTTTTATTGTAGACTTTAGAACTTGGCATGTACATCATTTCAAGACCTAACTGATTAGCAGGAATAGATAGTCTAAGACGGCAACACTTAGGATATCACCCAAATAGCCTATATGTGTGTATTTATTGACTTGTTACACTGAGTTGTCGACCTCCTGTGATAAACCCTTTTGTTGCACTCATTATTAATGCAAGATACCCCTAGATCACCCTTGTTAAACCAATCTATGTTTTCACCCAATGTTATATGTATCGTTACACCATTTCGCCTTAACCTACCATGTAGTCTATAGTTGCCTTTGTGTTGAAATTTCTGGCTACTTAAGTTCATGGTTCAGGGGAATGGGAACGAAAATTTTATGCATTCATGGAAGACCAACCAGTTGTGATCTACCAAGACCCCCTATATTATCACTTTCGACATTGTTCATCTCAAGTGGGGGGATGCGCGTATAATATCAAATGTTGCAGGGTCAATAATTAAAAGATATAAACTCCTGTAGCATTTTCATGTTTTAAAATAGTAAAGAAAAGATGGTGCAACTAAAAACCACCCATGTGCTAAAAAATATATAAAGATGGTGCAAATTAAGTAATTATGAAGAATGGAGCTAGTAGCCCATTATTGCACCACAACATCTCAATTATTATAAAGAATGGATCTAGTAGCTCATTATTACACCAAGTCATCCTAATATTTATGAAGAATGGAGCTAGTAGCCTAGTATTGAAGATCAAATTTTTGGACTTAGACTATTGGACCCATGGATGGATAGTGGCTAGTTATGACAACCTTAAATTACTTTAGACTATTTGTTTTGTGTTTTTATATTAACAACCATTAAATATGTATCCCATGTCTATCCTAACCCCTTTATCACCCTTTAAAACCATATTACCCTTGTTGCCTTTGAAAATTAATTAGACCTTAATTCTAACTGGTGCAGATTTGTGTACTTTCCAAGCTTATGATAGAATACTTGCTATGACTGTGCAATTGAGCGATCACCCCCGAAAATGAAACACTTAGACTAGTGGATAGTTGAGTGACTTTTTATCCCCTTTTCGTGAGGTGCTCGGCTTTGATGTTTTCTAGCATAAGAGTTTTATAGATTCATTTCTTGTAATTACTCTTGAGAAATCTTTTTATGAAATGTTCTAACAGGTTCTACTTGAGGGCAAGCAAAAGTCAAGTGGGGGGATATTTGATAACATTAAATATTTAATACTTTTATGTGTCATTTTATCACTTAAATTACCTGCATTTGTATCACTAACACTTAAAAACAAGATATTTTCAGTTATTATGTGGTTTTCAGGTAAAATGCATATATTTAGCAATTATAGAAGAAAAGGGACGAATTATGTAATTATTCACAAGACGTTACGGCATAAACCTTTAATCCTAAGCTTAAACGCAACATTCGGAGGACGATTATGGTGCAATCCATTCAATGGTTACGCCAGAAGCACATATATGGAATGAGATCATGATAATTTAACGTTACGGCATAACAACCTAACCAGCTACGACGTAACTGTATTAAGGAAAGAAATCATAATCATATCTACCTCAATCTCTGGATTTTAAGAAAGTGAATCAGCAATTACGTCGTAACAAGCAAAAAGGTTACGCCGTAACACATGGAAATTTATGGAAAGACGTGTAACTAGCTTTTGGTTGCGCCGTAACACATTCAAAGACTATAAATTGAAGACGTTTCTGCACAATTCAGTATCCAAATTCCCTTAACCCATTCCTAGGTTTAGGAACAAGGTCTACAGCAGGACTAGTGATAGAAGGAAGGTTGAAGAAGCCATGTATCATGTGACAAATTTAGTCTTAGGAGTTTGTAGTGTTTCGTAATGTTTCCTACATATTTCTTAAACCTAAGCATGAGTGTAATTCGCCTTAATATCATTATTATTTTGTTTCATTTAAATCTATTTACTTCTTTTGTTATTATTATCATAATTTGTATTAAGCTTTATGTTGCATAATCTTGATGTTAGTCTTAGATCTGGATTGCGAGAATGCTAAGTGCAAAGTTACCCACTTCACTTGGGTGTTCTCAATTCTCCAGTCGTAGTATCCATATACATTGGAGGTTCGATGTATACCTATGACATCGGTCTCTTGATCTTGGAACTAAAATTAAGTATTTTGCAGCTTTAGCACTGGTTCAAATATAATTCAGCTTCGACCCTTACTTTCATAAAGAAGTAAGCTTTTACCATTGACATTTCTCATGGTATTAGACGTGACACACATTCGAGTAGGAGTTGTATTATTTTTGTACCATGAGAGGAATTCATCACTATGAACTAGGAATAGGTCAATTCCCCTCGGGGTTCATTCCACCTAGGAATCATAGGCTAAACAAGGATGCCCATCTAAGTTTAGTGTTACCTCAGATTATGGTAATAGTAAATTGCACTAAGAAAGGAGTACGTAATCAACTTGATCAATTTGGTAATGGTATACCTTTTATACTAGTTTTATTTTCTTTATTTCATGTGACAAATTATTATCTTATATTCTTTCTCTTTAAGTCTTATTTCATTAATAAACTAATCTTGGGACGACCTCGGATTTACCAACTCCACACTATTCACGACCTGGTTCTCTGCCCGTTAGTGCATTTGTAAAGGTAAAACGAGTTTTGTAAATGTAAAACTTGGTTAATAAATATTTTAAAATAAAATACGCATCAAATGTGTAAATATAAAAAGCTATTATTATTTGTTTTAACTAACCCACTAATGGTTGTTTTAATGTTGTCTTATTCTATAAGAGTTATGGATCCCAATTCGAGTCTTGTAGAAATTTGCTTAGGAGAGAACATTGTTGAAATTTCGAGTGACAAGGTTGAAGGATCTGGAGACTGGAATTCTCCAGAATTTCAGGACACTGCTAACAGTGGAGGAAAGAAGGAAACGAAAGCTATGGTTTTTCACCAGATGGATACCGAAGAAGTTAGCGCTAGATTCGTGACTCCTTGTTTTGCCAATGGGGTGGAAGCTTATGATGGGGAGATTAATATTAGAGTAGATGAGAACATGATCTTTAACGAATATGCAATAAAATTATGCCTAGAACATGAGGTAGATGAAGAGGAAAGGAGGTGGTACTCAAAAAGAAAGTCAAATTTGATGTGGACAGTTTATCTTGAAGATTGCTAGGAAATCAAAGGTATTGACATATGATGTGGTAAGGAGTTTGAGTGCTATGATTTATTGTAGAGATTTGGATACGACTCTGCTTAGGGATTTGATCTACTCTAAGGGTAGGCTTATTCCTGAGGATCCGCAGCCGGGTGTACCGAGAGTTGGTATTCCTAGACCTCCAAGAGCTTCTATGCAGGACTTGTATGATAGGATGGGTAGAATGGAGATACGTCAGGAGGCTATAGAGAGGATGGAGTATATGCAGTCATATCACTATGATAGGTACCAGGGAGTGTTTGAGCACATGGCTGGGGTTTACCGTGTTCCACTGTAGGGAGCCTACAACCCACTTGGTTATGCTCAACCGCAATATGATTAATATTATCAGCAGTACCCACCTCCGCCACCACAGTATCCACCGTAGTATCAGTAGCAGCAAGATGATGATGAGTAGTATCGAGACGACACAAGTTGGTTATGTGACTACATGTTTTGGGTCACGTGTGTTTTAAAAACAATTTTCTAAACATTATTATTATTATTATTATTATTATTATTATTATTATGGTGTGTAAAATGCCTCTGTTGGCATTAAAACAATATTATCGCACTTTTTATTATTAATTAATTAGGAATATTACTATTATTATTATGTGTGTGCTATGCAATGTTTATATTCGTAACAGGAAAAGAAAAGAAAAGGAGAAGGACGCAAGACGAAATGGAGCGAGCAAAGATTCACAATATCAATCATAATTGAAAAGTATTATTTCACTTTCCTATTTTATCTTTCATTTTAATATTTTCACATTGAGGACAATGCTCATATTAAGTATGGGGGAGATAAACTAGAAAAGTTATAAAAAGTTAAAAGAAAATCTTTTAAAAATAACATTTTATGATCACATATAACCAATATGACTCTGGATTGATAACATACTAGCATATTTATACCACCCAGAAAAAAGTGAGGATTAGATTTAAGAATTCAGGTATCTATCATTGATACCTAAGATGATTTTTATCTTTAGTTTTCTCGAGTTAAGGAGTGAGCAATTACAAATATCTCATCCGTCGTTACGGCTGTGTATGTGTAGTTTTGTCGCCTTTTCTGGAGCATTGTTATCGATTTAAAATTATATGAGTGTGCCGGTGATATGTTAATTCTAGAACTTGTGCTTGAAATCTTTATGAGACCGCACTAGGAATGCGTTCGCGTGTTATAAACATTTTACTGATTAAGAGGTGATAAAAATATAAATATAAGTAAACAATAATTTTGTTCAAAAAGATTTTTTCCGTACAAATTGAAGAACATAAATGTTGGTATTACTGTTAAAATGAAGTGTGAAGGTTGCAAACTTCTAAGTTCGTTGAAGTAGTATTCCAATCCTACGTATGGGGGAAAGCAAGTTTCCCCCAACCCAAGTGAAGTCGATGGTATGAAAAAAAAACATGTAAGAAAAATAATGATGTGAAGGAATAGTTGGTAACATTACGGATAAGGTGAATTATGATTTTATTACAAATCTTTTTCAACAAATAAATAAATAATATCACCAAATAAATTACCTCTTTTGATGTTTATGTTTGGTGCTTACGCCATGTCGGTGAAGTTTACTTTCCTGTACAAGCCTATGGTAATTTAAACATTTCATGATTGCGCGTATGAGTGACTTCCGTTTACTATCCATTTTACTAAATTGAACGAGTGTGAAAAGAATCTTATCTGTAAAAAATTCATGAGTTGCTTTGTCGCGTTATCTATGCATGTAATCATTAATTTGTTTTATTAAAACGAAATACTTTCGCTTTGATTGCTTGAGGGCAAGCAATAAGCTAAGTATGTGGGGATTTGATAACGCTCCAAATATACATAAAATATCCCTCGAAAATACGTGAAATATATATATGTTAACGCATAAAATATTGCAAAGTTTGGTTGTTTGTTGTGCAATAATCGTTTCAGGATCCAGAATGAAGAAAAGACTAAACGTGCAAAGAAATTTTGTTAAATGCACTAACGGTCGTTATAAGAAGAATCTAGAAGAGAATCTAATAAAGAATTAATGAACGAGGCTAAAGTGCGGCGCACAATTCTTATTGTGCGACGTACTTTGAAGCGGAGTAAATACAATTTAATGATACACCAAGTGCGGCGCATAATTTTTGTGGAAAACTAGAAGGGGGGTTGAATAGTTTACCTCTTTTTAAATTAATGTTATGTTTGTTTGTAAAAACTTAGATTTGACTTTATGTGAATTCACAATATCCACAATATAGACAATTTAACTAATCAAGTAAGTAATGATAAGATGTAAATAAATGTGCAAGATAAGAGATAAGAGAAGGAAAGATCAAACCACAACACGAGGATTTATAGTGGTTCGGTAACGAAGCACCTCTTCGCCCTACTCCACTCCCCGAGCACCAAACTCGAGAGTTTTCTTCACTACGTCAACAAGCTCCCTTTAGGCGGAGAAAACCATACACAACTTAGCTTACACCAATTTTCGACACTAAGCTAAATGTCGAGTTCTAATCCTAGCTAGAACCAATCTATCACAACACAACACACCACTACACGACAACTCACAACTTGGGTTCACTACACAACTTCTCTCGACTTTACAACTTCTCTTCACTTCACAACTTCACTTTGCTTCACACCTTCACTTCACCAAGACACTACTACGATCACACCAATCTATCACTACTTACTAAGATCACCTTGATCTAGCTATACTTACAATGATCACAACAATCTACTTATTGTACACAACTACGATACACACCTTCACAATATACACAAATGATTTACAAGATATGATACAATTGCAACAAGGTTGCAAGGACACACACTAAGCTATAATACTTCTTCACTTGATGATAGGAAGTATTCTTCTCTTGAACTTGAGGATCAAAGCTTGGATCACTTAGAAACAAGGCTTTATGATTTAATGATCAAAGGAAAGAAAGGAAAGTATAAACTGATTTAGAACAAAAAGAAAGTGTGTGTAAAAGGTGAGAAAATCAGTGAGGAATAGTACAGTATTTATAGGCAAGCTGTGACAAAAAAACATGTGGCCGGTCCCCTTAATTAGGGTGTCGATCCCCTTAAAATTAAGGGGGCCGCCCGTTATAATTAAGGGGCCTGTCCCCATATCCAGAACGCTCCACCTTTTTTGTCTTTTCCTGAGAAGGTGTTTTCTGAAACATTTCTAGCCGTTTTTGAGTAGAAAATTTGAATTCAAAATATTTATTTGAATAAAACATTTCTTTTAAATCTAAAAATGTTTTGTAAAAGATATAAAAATGTTTGTGTCATTTTTATAAAAAGTGTGAGGTTAAATAAAAAGATGAGAGGAGGATAGTTGATCAAAGGCGGAGGAAGAAGAAGTGGAGTGACGACCTCTTCTCGTGCCACGATCCTTTCTAGTCTTTCGCTTTTGTTGAGCGATAAGAGGATTCATGACACGATCGTACAAGACATATGACTCATTCAACAACTTAGGACTCTCACTCATGACGAATTTAAACAAACGGGTTAATAGCATACCATAAGGCAGAATTAACCTAGATTTTTTAGTGACCCACTCCATTCGTTTTGCCATATAATAGGTCAGGTTAAACTTTTTGGATCATGCAACACAATAGAGCATGTAACAAAGACACGCGAGAACATGGTCCCGATGACCCCCCAGACAAAAAACATTTTTCCAGATAATTTCTTACAAAGGCTTCAGGGTTGGCACAATTTCACGAGTGAGAATTTGATGATCATGAACATCAATTTCTTGCTCATGACGGATGCGAGTGACTTGACCTTCTCGATCATTTCGAATATACGAAATGATGTCATCAGGAGAAGGAGGGTTGGTTTGATATGGACCATCTGTAGGGACACCATATGCCAACTCGTCAAGTGACCACTTGTCGGTAAAGACGCAAGCACCTTCACAAGGTATGTCAAGAATTTGAGCAAATTCTTCAAGAGAGTAAGAAAAGAATTGATTTTAAATCACAAATTCGATGAACATGTGACCTTCGTCAGAATAGTTTATTTGATATTGACTATAAAATTCAAGTATGAAGCGAGGACAAATTTGGTCATTAATTTCAAGAAGATGCTCAAACTCAAGAAAATGAAACAAAGACCAAACAAAGTTTAGATCCGCAAAGTCGTCAAAAACCACCCGACCCTCATGAATGTAGCGACTCTCAAGGTTTCTTAGTCTTTCTTTTATAGGTGAACGGTATTCATGTGAAATCATTGGGATATAGTGTCTTGTATTTTTATGGTCTTCATATGATTTGCGAGGCATGATTACCTAGAAAGAAAGTATTGAAGTCATATTTTATTATCATTTTCTTGTAGTATTGTATGGACATTATTTCTAGTGTGTGCCTAAATATGACAAATGTGGAGTAATGATTAATTCAACCTAAAAATAAAATCCTAAGAGTTAACCCAAACGCCCCTTAATTTTATTTTGCTCATCCAAACATGTCAAAAAATACATATGAATTATGTATCTCAAATTTTATTCATGAGATCATTATGCATGTGTTTGAAAACGTTTTTAAGTTGTATTATGATATGTGAGAAATCACATATCCATTTTATACCAAAAATGGCCCTAAAATGAACAAATTGTGCAAATTATGCTTGTATATTGCTTGTTTTGTCATTTGTGATGTGTAGGTACGGATATTGCAAAAATCATAAGAAAGCGGTCAAAACCAGGCAAACACAAACACGAGAACGGATAAAGTACACAAGAGCCGGAAGTTTCTAGCAAAGTTTAACTCTGGTCAAGCCTTGGTCAACACTGTTTAACCACAAGAAGACAAAACCCTTGAAAATACCCAAAATAACCTAAATGTTAAACCAAATTTCACTAAAAGCCCTAAACCCTAACACCGTTAGTCCTTTTATTATAAAAGAACTAACAGTCGTTATCCTTTATATAAACCCATTTACCTTTACCCTTTTTACCCGGCCCAAATTCCTTTTTATAAACCAAAAGCCCAAGTCAAAAGCCCGCTACCCGCAGTCAAGCTCAAAACGAACAAAATTAGGGGGCGAGAAAAAAATAGTTTTACTGTTCACCGTCTCCCCCATTTCACTTTATCAAAATTAACCTTAATAAAAAGGCAATTAACTCAATCCAACGTGGCCTTGAAGATCCTTAGTACCAAGTGCCAGCTTGGCAGAAGAAACGTCACTCAAGGGCTCTAATTGGTCAAGCTTACAAGAGGGACTGACACGCGGGTTTTCAAAGAAACACACCAAAAAGGGGAATATTGCACTAAAACAATGTAAAAGAAGTGCAAGGCCTCAGACACAGGGAATGCCACGCTGGCAATTCATGTGATCACATATTGATCCAACGGTGAAGACTGAAGATCTAATGATTGACAAGGATTCAAGGGTTAAGATCAAGACTGAAAGGAGCGGGTATCCAAGACCTAGAAGCTTCTCTCAAGCCTATAAATACGGGACCTTCTCACTCACAGCAAGAGGATATATAGTTTTTAGCTTTTAGTAATTTTTAAATAATTTTAGCTTATGTCACTTTAGCTTATTCGTATTTTCATTTCATGTAACTTTTCACTTTTAATTTTGTAACTCAGTTTTCTAGTAATGAAAGTTTAATTGTTCTTATTATGCAATCTGTCTTTTAATAAGTTTACTTTTATGCTAAAAATGATCTAAATAAGCTCTACTATTTCATAAGCTCTTATTGTCCTTAAGCTACTAAAATCTCTCAATTACTTGAATTCTAATGGAATTGGATGGCTGCTTATAAAATTTAAGTGGTAATAGTTCCTGAAGGTCAGGAGTTAGGTTTAGAATAGGTATTTGGTAATAAGCTTAAACTATAAGCTTAAGCTGCTTGTTTGAGCTCTATTAAGAGCAAACACCTCTGTTAAGCTGAGGTGTTAGGTACACTTTCTTTATAATTCCAGTTTTATCTTATTGTCATTTCATATCTTAGCTTATCTTTGCATTTCTAGCTTATAGTGCTTATTTTCTGCTTATTGCTGTTTACTTTTGATTAATTATGCTTATTATAATTGTTAGATTTTATATGTGGTCAATATATAGCTTTAAATCTTAGTTTGCATATTTCTGTCATAAAAATCTGTGAAAAAAAACCAAAAAAATTAGGTTAATATAGTAGTTTACTGTTCTGGCTTATTGTGTGCTTAAAACATGTTCATTATGTTGGTTATAAGCTGTCTAGTATCTGGTATCTGAAGTTTGGTATCTAAATCAAAATTTTATAAGTTTAAAATGACTTTAAGGAAAATAAGGGGGTATTTGGGACAAGCAGTACTAATTCAAGTTAGTACTGCTTGAGTCCATTTGGTCTCTTAGATTCATTTTAAACTTCATTTTTAGGTTTATAAGATTGTATTCTAAGGTTGTTTGTCAGGATTGATCAAGCTTTCATATGGTCTTTAGTTAATAGTTTAATTCTGTTAGTATAAGCTTAGTTGGACTAGCAATTTAAGCTCAAAATTAGTTTAGCTGTTAGATTTGCTTTAATCATCTTAGTTTTGGTGTTTTAATGATGTTCAAATCAAGTATCTTAGGCCTGCACTTTTTGTTTTGAGATTTAGCCATAATAATGTCAAATGCATCAACATAGGATATAGCAAGTTAGACTTTTCAATCTTAATTATCAGAGGTTTAATTTAGTTTTTAGGATTTGATTTTTAGTTTGCAAGTAGTTTGTAGGTTAATGATCATTTGTTTGAACTTAGTTTTTATAAAATAGCTTATTTGTCTATCTGTTTTTATGCTGAAAAATTGCATTTTGTCTTTTTCAAACGCAGTACTTACTAAGTACACGCAGTACATACTGAGAAAATAAGAAGTTTTCAATGAGCTTTTTCAATAAGCATTTGATTTTCAAAATGATTTTTAAAAGCTGTTTCATGTAGCTTTTTGGTTAAGATTTAAGGTAGTATAAGCTAGAAACCCATAAGGATCCTTTAGCTTACTTAAAATTAAGCTTTAAGTTTCCCTTAAGGCCTGTTTGGTTAGCAAGATATACCAAAGTGCTTATTTGTGATTTTTAGCTTATTGCATTAACTTTTTGCTTGATTTTTGTCTTTTCTAGCTTATTAGATTAAAATTTAGTTATCCATAGCTTATTAGGGACAGGTTTTGCTTATTTAGTCTCTTCATATAAAAAACCAAAAACATAATTAAATAGTTCAAACAGCATTTTCATTTATCTTTTTAAGT
>BQNB010005285.1:10791-80216 GCA_026074375.1 Tanacetum coccineum | reverse complement strand
CTCTTGCGTTCACATAAGTCGACAATCTAAGTTTTGATTTTAAAACGGTAAAAACTATTCAACTCCCCCCCTTCTAGTTTCCATAATTGGTATCAGAAGCCAAGGTCACCCAAGATCTTTAACGTATATTGTACATTGAAGCTTGAATCGATCTATGGATTCGGATAAATACCTAGAAGGGAAATCTATGCAAAGACCACCACTTTTCGAAAGCGATTATTTTATAGAGTGAAAAAATAGATTCGAAACTTATGTGAAAGCAAAAGATTAGATCTTTGGCATATTATCTTGAATGGTGATTTTCCAACGGTTGCCAAAGACAAAGTTACCCAAATTTTAGAAGAAGTTCCTTTTGAACAACAAGATGATAATCTTGAAAGAAAACTTGCTAAAAATAATGAAGCTAAAATGGTTCTTTATAACGCATTACCTAAAAAGGAATACGAAAGAATTTTTATGTGTAAAACGGCTAAAGATATTTGGCAATCGTTGTTAATCACACATCAAGGTAATAGCCAAGTAAAGGATAATAAAATTGATCTTCTTGTTCAACAATATGAACAATTTACTATCCTTGAAGAAGAATCTATTGATAGCGGTTTTGCTAGATTTACCACTATTATTACTAGTTTTAAAGCTTTTAATGAAGGTTTCTCTAGCAAGAACTGTGTTAGGAAGTTTCTTAGGGCTCTGCATCCTAAATGAAGAGCAAAGGTCACGACGATTGAAGAATCAAAAGATTTGTCATCACTAGCTCTAGACGAGCTTATCGGCAATCTAAAAGTACATGAAGTAGTCATGGAAAAAGATTCCGAAATTTATAGAGGCAAAAAGGAAAGAGTTAAGTCCATTGCCTTGAAAGCTAAGAAAGAGTCTAGTGATGATGAAACTTCGACATCCGGAAGCGATGACGAAGAATATGCTATGGCCGTAAGGAACTTTATAAAGTTCTTTAGAAGAAAGGGTAAATTTGTTAGGCAACCAAGAGAAGAAAAGAAGTCATTCCGACAAAGGGATGAGAAGAAAAGGAAGAGTGACCGAAAATATTTTAGATGTGGTAATCCAAATCATCTAATTGGCGATTGTCCAAAACCACCTCGCAACAAAGATCAAAAAGCATTCATTGGAGGTTCTTGGAGCGATAGCGAAAATGACGCCGAAGACAAAACTAACGATGAAACTTGTCTCATGGCTCAATCGTCAAATGAGGTAACTCTTAACTCTTCTTATTATAGTGATAATGCATTTTCTATTGATAATGATAGTATGCAAGTAGAATACGATAGCCTATGTGAAATTAGCTTATAAAATCATTAACAAGAATAAAACTTTGAAAACTAAAAGAGATCTTTTAGAAAAATAAATTTTAGAATTGAACGAGAAAATTAAGAAACTTGAGAGAAGTAAAGAAATTGAGATTGCGTGTAAGGCATGTGAAGAACTTAAATCTAAAAACACTAGACTTAAGGAAACTCAAGTTAAATTTGTAAATGTAGATAAAAGCGCTAATTCACTAAGAGAAATGTTAGATAATCAAAAGTCATTTAGTTGTAAAGTAGGTTTAGGATTCGATAGTAATAAAGCATCAACTAGCGGAACCAAACCTATAACTTTTGTTGGATCGTCCGCTGAAAAAGCAACGGACGGATCCATCATGAAGGTGCACGGATCCACCTTGCCTGGATCCGTGAGTCGCATCGATGGTGAAATATCAACAGAACACGTTGTTAGTCCACCCATGTCTTCTAGATCGGATTTTGTTATTACTACGAAGAATCTAATATATAATAGAATTGATGAGTCAAAGAAACCGTATTTAAAACCATCACTCAAAAGCGGTATAGGTGTAACAACCCGAGTTTCACGACGCGTATGGCGATCGCATATCCGACGTCATAATTATTATTTTATAAGTTCATGTGAACGAACGTCGACATTTAAAATTTTTATTTGTCATGAATAGTTATTTTCGTATTTTATTACGAACGGAATTTAGAAAATTTTATTTTTAATCGATTTGCCAGTAAACGTTTGACCGCGCGACCGTTAAGCGTTTTGGGCATCATAAATATTATGACACGCCCCAACTTATTTTATTTTGCGAGATTTATATTTTGACGGACTTCGTCATTTTTTTCCTTGTCTTGAGCCGGACTCGCGTTTTAAAGTGTACATATCTTATTAAATGTTTTAAATTAAATTTAGAGAGACGGAATAAAAATATTTACGAAAGTGGTGTGACTCGAGTTTTTGGTCGGCTATAATAACGAAACAAATAACCTTTATACTAAAAATAAAAGGGCTTTAAGGATGGAGGGGCTAAAGGTGGCAAGTGACCAAACTATTTTTCTATAAATACCAACTCATACACACATATTTTTCCTTTACAAAAATTTTGTTCTTCCTTTCCTCCTCTCTTGTTACTTCGATCGGACACACACACCACCACCCCAATCCGTCAATTTTTCCGACATGCAATACAATCTAAATACATTTTTTTAATCTTCTCATTGAGACCTACACATCCCACTAAAAATATACAACATGCAATGGGTATTTTTATGGTTTGAGTTTGGGCCAAGTTTGGTCGAAATGGGTTAGAAGTAATGGTTTGTATGATAAATAAAACATTGAAGCAAGATTGGTTTAAATGAAAAAGCTTCGGTTTTGGTGTTTTGGCTTGGTTCGAGTCACGGCTAAGACAAAAGGGACAAGGCGAGTCCGTGGTTTTGTCCGATCTAGCTTATTTAAGCTTTGTAAGTATTTCTAATACTAGTGT
Organism: Tanacetum coccineum; assembly: GCA_026074375.1. NCBI lineage: Eukaryota > Viridiplantae > Streptophyta > Magnoliopsida > Asterales > Asteraceae > Tanacetum > Tanacetum coccineum. The sequence continues at coordinate 77,437 of BQNB010005285.1, read as the reverse complement.
TATTTTTATTTTTGTGATTCAATAGATTCTTGATAATTGCATGTGATGAAATTTGAGGGATCTTGCGTCGTCTAGTTTAGATTTTATTGTTGGTTGATTAAGCGAATGGATTTTTGGGTCGAAAATGGATTTTGGCGCGTTTTGTAACACCCAAATTCGAGCAAAAACTTTGGTACAGAAAACGAGATCCGAGAAATTATAAAATCTAATTTTGGGTTAGGAAATATGATAGAGCTTATTTTTATGAACGTTTCGGTAATTCGAACGCCCTGTAACTCCTAATAACGAAGAAGTTACGGCGAAAACAAGATTTGAAAACTTAAATAATTCAAAACAGCTATTAGCTATTTTTTGGAATCTGTCCGGATTTTAAATGGCCATTTTGAGCACTTTCGAATCCGTTTCAGCCTTCAGGCCAAACACGAAAGTTGTTCGGAATATCGTTTTACTTTGCCGCGAGGTTTGTTAGTTTTAAAATCGCATGATAACGGGTCAAAACTGAAAGTCAAATTTCTGCAATATAGTAAAAATGTAATAGTTCCAGCAGAATCTTGCAGGGGCATTTTCGTCATTTTTCTTCGAGTTTTAAGTCTCGGCTAAAGCTCAAAAGTTGTCCGGAACGTCGTTTTGCATAAAATCTCTTTAGAGTCCGAGTCGTGAAAATGTGATATAGCGGGTCGTTTTGAACGGGTCAGATTTAGGAAAATATATACAAATAGTAAAAGTCAACGTAATAGTCAAACGGAGATTTTAATCGACATTAATATGTCGTAAAGGTTAATTTGGTTAGTCAAATAATATCGGCGGATATTTTAAAGAATGACGGGTATTTTACGACCATTGGCCGAGTCTAAAAATGTAAAGTCTAAAAATAGTAACTTTTATGATATTCGGGATATAACTCCGATACGAGTAATTAATAACCAAATTGGATGTCGAATGTACGACGAAATAAATAAATGTTATTATAAAAATAATTAGATGACAGAACTTACTAAAAATTGTAACTTTCTGAAAATAGCAACTTTCCAAAAATAAAAAGTTTTCGAAAATAGAAAGTTTTCAACGAAGTATCAAACGTGTAAGAACGAGAATGATCGTAACTCAGTTATATGGGGTTTAGGATCTAGGACGCGCAAGTGGATTTCTCATCACATGTGTATGTATATTTATATTATTTCAATAGTTGCGATGTACGCACTATTTGATCGTATCTTATTGTATAGTAATCGAGCGACATAAATTATAGGTCGTGGTTAAGTTCGTTATTGTAACGTCTTGAGATTGTTTCGGTTATTTTGATCTTCGGCTTTGATCAAGCTGAGTTCATAGCCTCGCTTTTGAATTGTTTTAAAATGTTTTAAAACCCGCGAGGGGGATACATGCTTGTTTTGAAAATTGAACGCAATGTGTTTTAATACGTGATATGATTCCATGCTATGAGTTTATGCCTTTGACTGTGTACTCGTTAATTACCGAGGAGGTAAACGCTGAATGCATTAAATAGATCTATTGGGTTTGACAACCCTGTCCGGGGTATGAATCCGAAGGTGAGCACCTTGTAATGGACATTTTGTATTGAGAAAGGGGTGGTGGCATACTACCCGGTCACTTTTTTGTCTATCATGATAAATGTGTTAAAGTTTGGTACACGGGCTCATGTGGTTGAAATCATGATATAACTTGCCTTGCAAGCAATGTTATAGTGTTTTGTAGAACTAAACATGCGTTTTGACTGTTATTTGTAAACTCTATGAATTCACTCAACGTTTTGTTGACGTTTTCAAGCATGTATCTCAGGTTTAGGAGCTGTTGATGGCTTGGATGAAACGGAACGCGGATATCAGAGTTTGTATCTCGGTGAAAAGTTATACATTTTATAAAAATGGGATTTGTAAGAAAGTCGTGTTGTGACTTATTAGAAAAGAAATTTCTAAAGTTATTTGGGACCTATGTAACTCTGATTTTCCTCATATAAATAAAATAAATTTTGTTTTATAAACGTATCATTTGAACGTTTACTGAAACTCGTGTGCATCTATTATGAAGTAGCACCCCAAATATTGTATTCCGCTGCGTATCATATTTTAAGGGTGTTACAATAGGTTATGTCAAAACCGAGTCTAGATCGAAAACACCTCCGCCTAGGAGAAATATCTCTTCTCAACCAAGACACAACACACCTCAACCTAGAAGACACTCTAGAGAACCAATTCATCAAAACTTCTATCCTATGAATTAGAACAACCATCAAAGTCAAGGCTTTGTGCATATGGGAAATTGTATCCCATTTCAATATCCCAATCAATTGCAACAAATGCAAGAGATGTACAACACTAACATATTCAGACCCATGAGATATTAGGGACCAAACGCTTGAATTTGTTTTTGTTGAAATAGGTATGCTTGAGAACATGCTTGGAACCGGATGAGTGGATCAAAGATAGTGGTTGCTCCAAACATATGACCGGTAACAAGAGTTTATTCTCTACCTATAAAGCATACGAGGGAGGTAACATTGTTTTTGGAAGTAACTTAAAAGGAAAGATCATAGGCAAATATATGATCTCTAATGACTCTCTTACTATATGTAATGTAGAACACATAGATAACTTAGCATTTAACTTACTTAGTGTCGATCAAATTTGTGACAATAAGTGTCAAGTCTTATTCACGGAAGAAGGTCGTGAAATAATTAAAGATGGTAAAATCATAGGAAACAGGATTAGGAAAAATGGTTTATACGTAATGAAATTAGGAAATAAGTCTCAAGACAAATTATGTCTCGCCACGGTAGTGGATAATTCTACCTTATGGCATAGAAGACTTGGTCACGCAAATATGCGTTTAATTCAATCGTTATCATCTAAAGAATTTGTTAGAAACTTACCTAAGCAAAAATATGATAAAAAATTTTGTGATTCTTGCAAAACTGGGAAGCAAGCTCATGTAACTCATAAGGCTAAAAATATGGTTTCCACTAAAAGTTGTTTAGAATTATTACATATGCATTTATTTGATCCATCGGCAATTAAAAGCTATAGAGGTAATCTATACACCTTAGTAGTACCTACATGGACTAGATTTCTAAAAACTTAAAATGAAGCTTTTGAGAAATTTAAAATATTAAGTAGGAAAATTAAAAACCAACTAGGTAGTTGTATAATAGCTATTAGAACAGATCATGGTCGGGAATTTGATAATGAAGTACAATTCGGAGCTTATTGTGATGCACAAGGCATTACTCATAACTTCTCGGCTCCACGTACTCCATAATCAAATGTGGTAGTAGAAAGAAAGAATATGACCTTACAAGAGATGTCTAGGACTATGCTTAACGAATAATCCATTCCACAAAAGTTTGGTATAATACCGTTGATACGTCAACTTATATACTAAATAGAATATTAATTCGACCAATACTAGGAAAAACCCCTTATGAAATATTTAGAGGTAGGAAACCTTCTTTAGATTATTTTAAAGTATTTGGAAGCAAGTGCTTCATTTTGAATACTAAAGACTATCTAACCAAATTTGACCTAAAGTCATACGAAGGTGTTTTTCTAGGATATTCTCAAAATAGTAAAGCTTATATAATATTAAATAAACATACAATAAAAGTCGAAGAATCACTCAACGTGACATTCAATGAAAGTACTCTTCCTACCAAATTATCACCATTGGTTGATGATGATGTTGGTGAAGAAGAAGCCATTATAAAGAATACCAAAGTAGTAAATAATAATAATGAAGAAGATGAGTCAATAGAAGTTGACGAAATAGTTAACATTAAGGAGTCCAAGAATCATCCACTAGATCAAGTCATAGGAAATCTTAATCAAAGAACTTTAAGGTCTCAAGCCCAAAATCATTGTAACTTCTTTTGTTTTATATCTATAATAGAACCCAAAAATGTCAATGAGACATTAAAAGATGAAAGTTGGGTTGTAGCCATGCAAGAAAAACTAAATCAATTTGTAGCTAATGATGTTTGGGAATTAGTCCCCTTACCTATAAGTCAATCGGTCATAGAAACAAAATGGATCTTTAGAAATAAATTAGATGAAAATGGTATAGTATCTAGAAATAAGGCTAAATTAGTAGCACAAGGATATAATCAACAAAAAGGTATAGATTATGATGAAACATACGCTCCGGTAGCTAGGTTAGAGTCAATTAGAATACTTCTTACTATTGCTTGTGCAAATGATTTTAAATTATATCAAATAGATGTAAAAAGTGCTTTTCTAAACGGTTTTATAAACGAAGAGGTTTATGTTGCTCAACCTTCGGGGTTCATTGATTTTCAAAAACCAAACTATGTTTATAAACTTAAGAAGGCTTTGTATGGTCTTAAGTAAGCTCCCAAAGCTTGGTATGATAGACTAAAAGTATTTTTGATAAAACATGGTATTCAATGGGAATGGTCAATAATACAATAGATAGACTCTTTACTAGAAGTCAAAGTGACATATCTCATCTATTGTCAATATATGTCGATGACATTTTTATTGAGTTACCGACGAGTCAAAAACTTGTGTTGATGATTTGCAAAAATCATAGCTGTGCGAGAGTTATGAGAATGAATATGATTAGGGAGTTAGAACTTCTTCTTGGGTCTTCAATTTAAACTAAATAGAAGACGTTAGAGTATTTTTCATTCAATCCAAGTACATCAAGGAGATGTTAAGAAGTTCGGGTTGGATAGATGCCATAATCCACCAGAGACACCGATGTAACGGGAGAGATAGATCAAGCTCACTAAGGAGATGAAGCCAGTACTCCGTGGAGTAGCTCTTAAATGAATCGATTAGGGTATGATTGGTAGTTTGACTTTTGTGTGTAGACCGCAAGTAGGCCGATATTTGTTTAGTGTTATGCTTATGTGACTCGTTTCCAAGAAAATCCTAAGGCTAGGCCTATGTTATAAGCCCTTGCGAATTTTATGTATATATAACTAGATGGAGTGTACTAGTACTTAAGGATTATAGGTATACCGAAAAGATGAAACCAGGATATAGAAAACTATAGTTTATGTCGACTGGAACGACCAATGCGGGAGATTACGTTGATAGCAAAAGCACTAGTAGGCACTTTGTTAACTAGTTTATGGATGTGTGTATTGACTATATTGTTTCGCTCAAGAAACAGAACGGCCCTTGCCTATCTCCAAACGATCCTCGAAGCCGTAATACATCTCCACCGAGAAGGCATGTCAACAAAGCACTATGGAATGAACAGTCTACTCATCGACTATAGCATATAGCGCCTTGACGATGTTCGATGATTGTTGCGATGTGACATTTAAGGCCGCTAGATCGACTTAAGTAAAAAACCCCGTACAACACTCTAGACTAAACATATAGAAATTCCAGCCACCACTTTATAGTACGCGATAACAGACCAAAAGGGAAAACATCTCTATCGAGAAATTACATCTAGAGGATAATATAGCGGTATGATTCACGTAAAGCCCTTTTTTAAAAACGAGAAAAATAGAAGTATTAATTATTTAAGGATTAGGATTTAGGAAAAGATGAAACTTATCTTGGTGATAGTGAGTTCTCCATCTCTAAATAAATTGAACCGTTAAGCGGAACTACAATGGGAGTAATTAATCATTATTCAAAAGATGTTAATTCTAATTACAAGTTCCAATTACAAAACTTCCGATCGTGAACATAATCGAGACTAGAATTTTACTAGATAAAGAAAATATCAATAAAATGACCATAGATATTTTTAAAATCTACATGTATGGTCAATACATGAAATTACGAAATCGATTGCAAAGGACAAAAAGAACAATCATCGAATTGCAACTCACACTTGTGTTGACGATGTTTTGTTGAGTATAAATGTTCATAAATAATTGTGATATTAGTAATGGTCAAAGTTATGCTAAAAGATAACGCACTTATAGTAGGATCCACTACGTTGAAATTCCATCGGGAAATTCACGACAAGTTGCACGGTTCACTCAAAACTTGGACATCGACTCCGAAAATTATATCACATACTCCTAATAGTAAATATAACACGCTCTAATTGCCAAAAACACAACACCTTATCTCAATTTGCTTGAAAATCAACTCTGTTCATATTTGTAGACACATGCGGATCACGGATCCACCATATGGAGATCCGCACGTTGTTTAGGTGGATCCGCGAGTCTTAAAACGCGGATAAATAACATATTTTGAACAAATTGGGACTACTTATATTATTATCCAAACACACCCACGAACCAAAACATAAAAACCCTCCAAACTAAATCATAATTAGAGGCAATTGGAGCAATTAATTACAAAGATCATCAACAAATCATCAATCTAAGACTACTATTGTAAGTGATTTCATCTTATTTTCTTCCTAATTTTATGTGTAGGGTTTTAATTTTGCTTAAATTAAATAATTTGGGGATTTTATTTTTTCATACAATTTTTGCACAATTAAAACTAAGATATAGCAATGTATAACTATTATGATACTTAGAAAACATAATTGAAGCGATTCGGCAAAAATCATTTTTCGCCAAAAAACCCAAGTTATGAATTTTGAATAAAACTTCACCTCTAGGAACTTTTTCAAAACAAGGGTTGTTTAACTACATTGTTAATACAACGCAAAAACATTTTCTTCATGCATTGGGTCTCATGAATGTATATACGAGATGCTTAATTCATAAGCATTTTTCGTTCCATTCATCTAGCGCAATATCAAACATAGGTTGTGCATTAAGGTTTGCTTATTACTAGTATTATCGCTATTTTTTTTCTTCTTTTGTTTGAGTCAAGCAAACCACACACCCACATCAAGTCCATATAGATACACACTTAGAGATCACATTATACTTAATTTATAAAATTTTCTCATTGAAATCACTATAAATCACGTAGGTACCAAAATGCCAAGCGAATACCAACAAGACTACAAGAAAACTCGTGCTTATGATCAAAAAATTTACAATGATCCCAACATGTCCAATGCACTTAGGGATATCTATAGGACCTTAGAGAGTATATATGTTCATGAAGGGAGAACCATTGACCCATCCTTCTATAATGACCTTAGTGATGACTCAGTGGCTAAGTTTACCGCTATAGGTTTTGATAGCTTGCTTGCTTTATATGAGGAAATTTATCCTAGGTTTATCTATGAATTTTACAAAACTCTTAGGCTAGAAAGAAGCCTCCACCCAAAAGAACTAGGAGTGTAGGAAAATCTAAGCGCATTTGCATTCCTTCAAGTCATCAAAGTTGCTCAAATCCTACCATTATCCTTCGAGATAATCTTCCTCCCAATATCAAGGATTGGGAACTCATTGTTCGAGAAAATGTCATTTGTGTTGACGCTCACAAGAGCTCCATAGATGCAATGCTACTGCCTTATCACTGCACCATCACTTAATAACTCTCAAAACTTAACCTGCCTACATTCCTTTGCTACAAAATCGAGAGTGTCAAAAATAGAGTCAATTGTCCTCATCCATATGGTTTACTCATTACTCGCCTTTACCGATTTGTTCTTTCTAGACATCCTAAACTCTTTCGTCCTCATGATATACTATAATTCGTCTTGCACTATCGAATGATGAGTTCCATCAATAGAAAGAATGAGAGAAAGAGGAATGAGAGTAAAAAAGCTAAGCTTGACATTCCATACTCACCATCGTCAGTAGAAAGCTCAAACCAATCATCCCCTTTACGAGGATATCAGTCCCATCGTGGATCATCTCTAAATTAGCTAACCTTATTCTCTATGGAATTAATGAATGCTACATTAGGATACATTATGGCTATCTTATTAAATTATATGTAGCATCTTTTAAGTTTAAACTAAGCCATCTTTAACCTAAAATGTATGCGAATGAAATGATATGCATTGCTTGAACTAGCTGATGACACTACGCATTTATTATCATGACATATCGTATGATATTTTAGCATAATGAGTAATTATTTTAAGTTTTTGGTGAAAAACATAGTTCATGGTCGTTTTTTTGACAACTACGACCCACGAGGATCCACCATCAGGTAATATCTGTATGTTTGTTTTGTGGATTCGTGGCTCAATAGTCCAAGTGCCAAAAAAATTGAATTTATCATTTTTAACCCTTTTCTACTTTATGCTTAAAACCATGCATATGATACTATGGTGGGGATCGTAAACATAGGATATAACATGTTCCTCCAATAATCCTAGAACCCATTATACAATTTCATATCACCACTTTTCTCCCTTATAATCATCAACCTCAAACACAAATTTCTTCACATTTTCACCATACTCCTCATATACAACCTTACTAGTTCATCACTATGACTAGTTCATCTAAAACAAATTCACCAAACTTTAAAAGAAAAACCGCAAAAATGAGTGTCAAGTATCCAAACTATGTCAATCTTACATCCTCAAGTGAGGAACAACCAAATGAGAGAACTCCTTCACCTCCTCCTAGAAAGAAATCCCTTTCACCACCTCAAGCTCCATCAAAATCCATCTCTAGAAAAAGCACACACTACACCTCTTCATTATCACCAAGTGAGTCTCTGACACCAACTCACGTTGCACCACCACTTAAACTTCATTTTGTCAATACGATAAAACTAGAACCTCAAAAACTTCCTCCACCTCAAATGTCACCAAATGATCCCTATGTTTAAACCATGGATAATTGGCCATCGAGCCCTTCTAATCCATCTCTACCACCACGTGTCTCTCGACCACCTCCCGGCTTTCCAAATCCATCACCCAGATTTGAGCCATTGCCATCAACCAACCTTTGTTTGTTAACATTAACAACATACCTCTCCTCCATAACAATGCACCTCCACTTGAAAACACTCATCATCCACCACCAAATATTAGAAATCAAGATTTTCCAAATCCCCAAACATTTTTGATTTTGTTTCAATCCAAATGACATGCCTCGCCTCTACAACATGTTTTCTCAATGTTGTAGCACCACAAAGCATGAAATCCAAATGCTCTGAAACCGTGTTAACTACATGTTCTCATACATTCGACACCACCTCGGCTCTCCATCACACCCACCTTACTTTCTACATTAGCCGTATAACCATCTCACCTCACCCCTCGGATTCTATGGGAAAATGTTTTCTATCTCAAGATTTAGGATTTTTAATTGTTTTATTCAATTTTCTAGCTTAAGCTTATCATGTAATGGCTTTAATGCCATTTTTTATGTTTTATCCCTTATCATGGATTTAACATTATTTTCATTAGTTTTGTTGATGATGGATGATTCTTTATGTGAAATGTATATGTGTGCATTTGTGATTGTCATATATATATTTGCTTGCCTACTAACTTTGTTTTGTAGAAACACATCCATAGCTCGATTACTTGGTGCCCCAAGCAAGGGGGAGTACACACCAAGGGGGAGCACTTGCATCTAGTCTTTATTTTTTTACTTTTCATTTGTTACCAAGTCACTTTTTTTAACGGCAATTGTGGCTACATGGCCCCTAGCCCAGAAGGCGTAACGAGCCCACACAACCAGGTTGGGTCCAGCCCAGAAGGCAATGGCACCCTTCCCTTTACGCACGTGGGAGGAAACCCCTATCGCCCTAGACAAGACTCAAACTTGAGACCTTGCCCAGGAGGGTAAAACTTCCATACCATTAGACCAGAAGCCAGTTGGTTGTTACCAAGTCACTTAGCATTCGTCAAAACAAGACATGCAAGGAAAGCATCTACAACACTTTTTGCCTTGACAAAAATGGGGAGAAGAAATGTAAACTCATCCACTAAATATTATTTAGTAACTTTTAAATAAACATGAGTTTATATTTTGTCATCATCAAAAAGTGGGAGATTGTTAATACAGATATTTACGCAAAAACGATATTTATATTTAATGATCTTCATGTTTTAATAATAAAAAATATAATGTTATACTACGTAAAAGTTTACGTAAACAAGTTATTTAGTCGAAAGTTTACTTGACGCCGACAAATCACTTAAGGTATGAATATGACATTATTAAACATAGTTAATGATCAAAGAAAAATATTATCATTTGCATAAACCTTTTCTAATCAAATACTATAAGTTAACACATGATAAATTATAACCTAGTTATATTAATCATGTAAGACAAAATACGATTAACCATAAGTGGAAATAATCTTTCCAAATCTTCCCAAATCTAGAAAATCTTTCCTTATTCATGATAAGAAATATTTTGTTCTAGAAGAATCTATTAAACTAGTTTTAATAAGTACAAAAAAATATTTTGTATAGATTTGGGGTTAATCATAAAATGACAAATGTTGTCCCAGCTCCTCAGACAGATCCACCATAATAAGGCATGGATCCAGGTGTAGGTGGATTCGTGGGTCGCAACGTCCAGCTGTTTGGGCCAGCATTTGAATTTTAAAGGTTTGCCTATAAATAGCAACCTTAAGTCTTTATTTTAGACAACTTTTTTAAAATATTTTTCACATACATCTTTTATCTTTTATATTCTTTGATCATTATACTTGTTACATAATCCATTACAAGTGATCAACTCATTCCACTCTTTAGTGAAGAACACTCAAGAAGACGTCAAGCTTCAAGTGTTATTAGTTTAGTCGTGTCATCACGTTTGTGATAATCATTCATCTTGTATATCTTGTGTTGTGTGTATGATAGGTTAGTATTTAGGCCACAAAATACATAGTGTGTTAGATTGGTTATATCTCAAAGTAGAACTCGGTATTTAGCTTAGTACCAATAAAAGTGTAAGCGACGTGTACGGTTTTCTCCGCCTAAAAGGAGCTTGTTGACATAGTGAAGATAACTCTCAAGTTGGGAACTTAGGGAGTGGAGTAGGGCGAAGAGTAGCTTCGTAACCGAACCACTATAAATCATTGTGTCATCAGTTTAATCTTTCTTATCTTTACTTGTTCATACTTAGTAGATTGTTTATTTACTTATTGCATCGCTATCATATACACTTGTGTATATCTCTTGAATTTACATAAGTCAACAATCTAAGTTTTAATTTTAAAACGGTAAAAACTATTCAACCCCCTTTCTAGTTTCCACAAAAATAGAAGAAGAGAAGAAAGAAACTGAGCAGTTAAGTATTGAGCAAACAGAGAGAATTAAACAACTTGAGGCAGCGTTAAAGTAATTTGAGGACGATGCCAATCAATTAAGAATTATATGGAGAGTACATCGTTGAGGCTGTAAGGGGAAATGGTAAGACGACCAAATTATTAAAGATACCTCCCACCTTGGTACGTCGGAACTGTCATCAGAGTGTGGAGTATAAAAGGTTGCTAGGTGAGGTTTTTAGCCTTACCGTTGGTAAAGGTTTCATAGACGGCCTTTTTGTTGGTCAAAAAGATGAAGACATTCAAACTATCCTTAAAGCTACTCCTGGCGTGGATCCAACATCCTCAGATACCTTCATGGAGGAATATAACAAGCTGTTCGACCAGAGGTATCCATATGTAGATAAAGTTGCACGTGCTTACCTTCTTGATCCTACCGGTCTTCAGAATGTTATGCCGGATGGAACTGGTCCTACTCCCGGTCAAGGGCCTCGCGATACTCCTACTACTTCCTATGACTAGATTTAGGTCTTTGTGAATATAGCTCTTTTTGCCTTATCTTGGCCTGCGTGCCTGTTAAGGCCGAATGTGGCCCGTATAATTTTCTTAATGATGTTTTAAACTTGTTTACTGGATTATAGTTTTGGTATTTATCGTATAAGTGGATACTTTTTTACTATCGTTAGTTGCGGGGTTAGGTAAAAATGGTTTTTTGTGCGTTTGTTTGCCTTATGTGTGCAAATGTTAAGTACATAATGGCCATAGGTTATTGCTTGTGTAGGCATTGATCACTCGTACCAACGGAGGGGACTATCGGTCCGTTGGGGATCACATAGCACTTTACCTACTTTATTTTTCTTTCCCACTTTCTAAGACATAGAAATGAGTCCACGTATATCGAGGAGGGGAATCAGCATCCGCTGAGGGTCACATAATACTTTATCTATTCTTGGGACATAGATATTGAGCACTTATACCAACAGAGGGGATTAGCGGTCCGCCAGGGACCATATACTTTATCTATTCCCAAAGGCATTGACTACGAGAAATTGTTACCGGAGGTAGCGAACTGTCCGTCGAGTCACATATTACTTTTCCTATCAACACTAGAAATTGACCACGCCCCAACCAGTAGGTGGTTCATCATCCGGTTGGCATTCGAGTCATATAATAATTTATCTAGTCATAGACATTGACCACGCCTTAATCGGTAGGTTCTTAGCCAACTGGTTGGCATCCGAGTCACATAATAATTTGTCTACTTAAGTATAGTAAACATTGACTACATGTATTAAATGAGGGTTATCAACTACCCAATCGGAGTCACAATACCCTTATGTTTACCACTTTAACAATTGTGTTATGCCGTAAAATTGTCATGCCTCTAACATGGGGCATGACTTGATTGTCATTAATAACTTGAATGATTACATAGATATTATGGAATTTTTAAAACAATAACGCCTACAAGTAACATTTCCTTAAGTTGATAGCGTGCCAGGTACGTGGTACTTCTCTTTCGGCCATTGTTTCCAGCTTGTAGGAGCCATTCTGATATGCTTCCGTCACCAAGTATGAGCCTTCCCATTTTGGGCCCAACTTCCCTAAGTTTTCTACTCAACTAGCCTCGTTCCTTCAATAAACATATTCTCCCACTTTGAAAGCAGTGGGCGTACTCTCTTGTTGTAGTATTGTTCCATCTTCATTTTGTATCGTGCTTCTCGAATTGTGGCTGCCTCTCTTCTTTCCTATAATAGGTTTAGGTTTAACCGAATTTCTTCTTCATTGAGTGTGCCCTCTTTGATGGTCATGGTTCGATGGGTAGGCATGCCAATCTCTACCGGGATGTCTGCTTCACTACCAAATGCTAGACTGTGTGGCGTTTCTCCATTGCTGATTTTCAATGATGTTCGGAAGGCCCATAGTACGTTAGGTAGTTCATCCACCCACCCTTTCCTTTCTCTCCATAGCCTTGTTTTGATTCCTTTCATCAGACTTCTATTTGCCCGCTCAACTGGGTTGTTGACTTGAGGGTGTGCAACATCGGTGTTTATCTATTGGGTGTTTAGTTGTTTGCACCAACTTTTGAAAGGGTCATTAACGAAGTTGGTGCCATTGTCCATGACAATTATCCTTAGCATCCCGAACCTACATATAATATTGTCCGATACAAACTTTTTTACTTCCTTGCCTATTGTTTTTGCCAATGGCTTTGCTTCAATCCATTTGGTAAAGTAATCTACCGCCATAATCACAAATTTTACTTTCCCTGGAGATTCTGGTAATGGTCCTAGTACATCCATTCCCCACTAAAAGAATGGCCATGGGGCCATGATCAATGTCATTAATGTTTTGGGCAGCTTTGGCACTAGGGCATGTATTTGGCATGAGTCGCACCTACGGATTTCTTCCCTAGCGTCGCGATGCATATTGCCCAATAGTAACCCTACCGAATAGATTTTTCTACTATCGCCTGAGGCTTCATGTGCATGTTGTACGCTCCTATGTATATTTCTCGTATCACATAATTTGCCTATAACGGATCGACATATCAGAAGAGTGGTAATAGATATGACCTTTAGAATAGGACACCCTCCTCCATCACATACTGGTTTATTTTCATGCACAGGGCCCGTGCCTCATTGGTGTCCTCCGGCTATTTCTCTTCACTTAGGTATTTGATGATAGGGGTTATCCAGTTGTCCCCCTCCTCCTCTACTACTGCATTGATTTCCTTCATTTCTGTTGATGGATTTTCTAACACTTCAACCAATATTTCTTTGATGGGGCAATTGAATGCTACGGAGGCTAATTTGCTCAAAACATCTGCCTTCTGGTTCTGATTTTGCGGTATGTTCTGGATTTTGAAATTCTTGAAACACTTGATGTACTTCTTAGCCTTGGATAGGTATTGGATCATGCTCTCTTGGCAAGCTACATAGCTGCCATTTATCTGGCTGGCCACCAACTTGGAGTCCACATTAACAGATAACAACTACACTTTCATTTTCTTGGCTATCCTCAATCCTGCCAATAGCGCTTCATATTTGGCTTGGTTTTTTGTGCTTGCAAAATTGAGCCGCAGGGCATATGTGACACTATTTCATAGGTCTTATAAGGATAAGACCAGCACATAAGCCTTTAACACTTAAAGCCCCGTTGGTATATAGTACACATTCTTCATTGCCGTCCTTCTGATGGTCAACTGTATATGGGGTGGCTCGTGGTACCATGCTTTCGCTACCCACTGGCACTTTATTGATAAAATCATGCGTGTATTTTGCCTTGAGGCATTGGCAGGCTCGTATGTAAGTTGTATTCTCTATATCCACTGAGTACTTTGCTCAGCTTTCCAGAATGCATTTCGACTTAGATTAATATTATTGCTTGATGTGTTGGTCACCGAAATAGGAGGGCTTCAAAGTAACTTCTTACCATCTCTAGATGATGTTGGAGAGTGCTAGAACAATTTTAAATGGTGCATAGATTCCGTTCTAGCATCATGTAGCACCTACTTACCAAAATGCACCACACACTACCTTCCTTTCCTTTTTGCCACCAGTACCGCACTAATTGCCTCTTTGGATGTCGCTAGGTAGATGTATAATACTTCTTTGGGCTGCGATGTTATCAACAACGGGAGATTTAGGATCATCTTTTTTAGGTCTTGGAAAGAATTTTTTGCATCTTCAGTCTACCGGTAGTCATCTTTATTATCTTTGATAATGTCTTTTAGAGTTTCAAAGAAAGGTAGAGATTTCACGCCCACCGGGGAGCAGGAAACGTGTTATAAAGCTGCCAGCTTACCCCAGACTAGCTCTGCATTTGACCCCATGTTTTAGGAGACTGCATTTTTGCAATATCTTTTGTTTTGGCTGGGTTTGCTCGGATGCCTTCTGATGTGACCATGTAACCTAGGAATTTTCCTTCTTCAACCTCGAATGAACATTTCTTAGGGTTCAGCTTCATATTAATTCTCCTAAGATTATCAAAGGTTTCTGTTATGTCTGTTATCATTTCCCATTTAGATTTGCTTTTGACCACCATATCATCCACATAAGCTTCCATGTTTCGCCTTATTTGTAACTTGAATGCTTCGTCTACCAATTTTGGTATGTTGCCCCAACATTCTTAAGGCCAAACGGCATTTTGTGTAACATAATCGCCTTGGTACCGTGTAAAAGGCCTTTTCCTACATCCTCTTCTGGCCATTTTGACCTGGTGGATAGCCTTTATATGCAACGAGGAAACATTATAAATGGAAATCCCAAGACCGAGTCTAATCTTGCGGACTATCTTGGAAGGGGATAATATTCTAACGGGCATGCGAATTGATGTTACTTGAAGTCTATGCAACATACTCCAACTACCTTACCTGTCTTTACTAACACAGGGTTTGAAATCCATGTGGGTTACTTGACCGGCCTGACTATTCTGGATTTTAGCCACTCGGTCGCCTCTTAGGTTACCACTTGGCTTTTTTCTGCAGAGAACACTCTTTTCTTTTAACTGATTGGTGTGATTGACGGGTTGGCGTTGAGAGCATGCTTGATAATTCTTTTTGGAACTCCGGTCATGTCTAACGGTTCCCAAGCAAAGATATCTTTGTTGTTCTTAAGGAGATTTTTGAGCTAGGTGGCACCTTCCAAGGATAGATTTTTACCTATGGTGACCAACTGATCTGGATGGACTGGGTTGACCAACACTGCCTCCGTTAGGACAATGTCATCTTGCGACTTTACTTTCTCTCTTGACGGTTCCACCGTTTGCTTCTTCCCCACTCTTCTATATTCAAGTACTACGGCTATTTGGGAGACTAACATTGCAACTCCCCACGTTGTCAGGAACTTCATCATTCCATGAATGGTTGAAGGTATTGCCCTTAGCTGCTTGAAACCAAGGCGCCCAAGTATTATGTTGTAAGAAGAGGGAGCCGAAATGACGGTAAACTTCATGATTGCTCTTCTGCATAGACCATCTCCGCCGAAGCATACGTCCAACCCTAACTTAGCCAACGGTTTGACCTGCTCCCTGGAGAACCCTGATACCATCGTGTATGTTTTTGTCAATCTTGATCTTATTGCTAGATGAAGCATGTTATAGCAGTGTCCGTACATAATTTCTATGGATGCTCCTTCGTCCACATGTATCCGATGAACTAGGTACCCTTCGATCTCTGCCTCGACCATGATGGCTTCTTCCGAGAGGTCTCTAGCACGTATTGATGGAAATACTATAGGTACGTTCATCCAGTCTTCATCTATCATGATGGACTTTCTCTTACGATCTTTAGCCACACAATTCACCATGTTTATTACTTTCCCTTTCTGAGGACCATTCCCTTTTGGCCTATTTTTCCCTTCTACCTTACGTCTCCCACCAGGTGATTTAACTTGCCAAACTCTAACGCTATTTCTAATTGCCTCCTAAGATGAAAACAATCATTAGTGTCGTGGCCTTTTTCGTTGTGATAATCGCAGTACGATTGCATTTTTACTAATTGTTTCTAAAAAAATTAGAGTTTTCTTTACTCGGGTTCCTACACAGGAGGTAGCTGAGCAGGTGCAGCAGGATGCCTTGGCAGTATTTCCTATGGAGTTCTCACAACGAGTCTAAAGTTAGCACGACCCGGTTATCTATGTATTGCTCTCTTGGCCGAGGAAAGGTTTGTTGTGGGTGGTATGGAGCCACATAGGGCGGATGGCCACCTTGAGGGCGGTTAGAAGGACGATGGTCTGGCCTGCGGCGAGCCTGGTTATAGAAAATTTTTTGCGGTCGATCATTCTTTGGCACCCATTGACTCACCCCTTCTTTCCGCTGGAACTCTCCTCTTGGTAACTCTGTGTTGCAGAAAACTTCTTCTGACCGAACATAATCATCTACCCTCTTGAGCGTTTCATCAACCGTCTTTGGTATATTGTCGAGAAGCATTCTATAATTCGGGACGCTTGTGGGAACTCATAAATGAAGATATTTTCATTATTTAAGGGACGTTGGAGAATAGGCGTTGATCAATTACCCACCGATCCTTGAAGCTTGGGAAGGTTTCATTTGCCCTTCGAATAACTTTTGAGAGTTTCGTTGGGTCTTTAGCGCAGGCCTTAAGCATTCCAAAGCGGTTCAAAAACTTCTCTTGCAAATCTCCCTAATTGTCAATGCTACATGGGGGTAACTTATCAAATCACGCCCGTGCCTTCCCATCCAGTGTTTGTTGGAACATCCAACACCACACAGGCATGGGCCATTCCCCTTGGCCTTCCCATACCAAGTAAACGGGTTATGTGGTCTTCGATCACCGTGCCATCAATAGATTTTTTCATTTCGTCGGGCAATCTACATTTCCTGGGTCTGAAAAACTCGATGATTCGTTTCATGAAGGGACATTTCAACACTTCCCTTGAAAGGCTTGCTTAAATCGTCATCAGTTGCGATTGCCTTCCCCTTATCTTTTGGGCTTGTTACGACCGCCTTTTCTTTGTTTTTCTCCTTAACAACCTCATCTACTTCATCATCAGTTCCTTCGTCTTCATCATTGAAATTTAACAACAGAGGTTTGATAAGATCACGATTACTGGGCTCTTTCAAGAGTTCCTTGAGGGCAGAGAGTTGTCCCTCTATTACGCTCTGATTGGTGGTGTTTTGGCTGGGTGTTTCTTTGTTTGTTGTTTTGTTGATTGGTGTAGCACCATATCCAACCAGCTGGCCCATAATGCTTGGTTCGGTTCCACACCTGTCGGTTCATTGCTACATACCCACTCATCGAAACAATCATAGTCATTCACCACTCACACACCTTACCTGACCCGTTCTTAATCTGACTGATAAACGCACCGTCCGAATCACTGTTAACCCGGTCCAATTGTTACAATTGGTGAATAGGATATCACTACTACAATGATATGTGAAGGGATGAATAGTACTAGCTACAATACTCAATAAAATGCATTACATAAAGAGGAATCAAATGTCAGAACTAATATCGATTGCCTTTTTCCTATTGACTGAAGCAACCAACAACAAACTATACCTAAAATGAGAGTGTATAACCCACTAACTAAAAAATAGTGGGATACAGATGACCATCATGCAATAACCCTAAGAATGAAGTGGATACAGATGACCATCTTGCAAAGTGGAAATTAGCTGTGACTAAAATATAATAACCCGAGTAATGTAGCTAGTATTGTTCATCCTCTTACATATCATTGTAGCAGTGATATTATATTTACTAATTGTGATAATCGGATCGAGTTAACAGTGATTCGGACGGTGAGTTTATCAGTCGGATTAAGAACGGATCAAATTAGGTGTGTGAATGGTGAATGACTACGTGATTGTTTCGCTAAGCGGGTATGGAGCAATGAATCACCGGGGATGGATCCGACCCAAGCATTATGGGCCAGCTGGTTGGATATGGTGTTTCCGGGCTTTATACTTTAGTATAATATACAAGATGAGGGGTGTCTGGATTAGTGTAAAAAAGTTGCTTTTGATGTTTGAGTTTTTTTATGAGTTGATTGGGTTGAAATTTAAAAAAGATGAAGATGATGTAAGTTTTGATTTATGTGTAAACCAATGTATTTTTTTGTTTGTTGGTTGGAAGAAAATGAAACAAATAAAAGAAGTTGAAAGAATAATCGTATTTAGATTTTGTTTTAATAATAATAATAATAATAATAATATGAGGGTATTTTGGTCATTTCACTTTTTCAAACAGTCAAACTAACAGAAATATCGGTCAAGGGATCAAACCTGATACCGGTCAAAACCACATGAAGAAGATCTGAAAAAAATCTAGTGACTAATTTCGTTAAACCCGACAAATCACATGGACTCTTTAAGCAATTAACCATTTTTTTAATATTATTAAGTACCTCATACATGTGAACATAGCTTTTAATGTAGATTAACATTGAATGATAGGAATTGAACAAGTCTAATAGGGTGTTGTCGTAATCTCATGCGCTAATCATGTATATATGCATTAGCTATAAGACTTTTGAAATTCACGGGTATTTTAAAGTAACGTCAAAAGAAAAAAGTAAACAACATTGCGTATTATGAAGTTATAATTTAGAAAGAACCACATTTGGATAATCAAATGCACAATATACAATTGGTAATAACCCCAACATATGTTATGTTAAACACAATAGTTAAAAATTCTAAACAATAAAATAAACAACTTCGATACTTTATATCTACTAATGTGAGATATTTATACATGTGGACGTGAACATAAATTGGGTAGCACTTCCTTGTACACGTTGGTAGTGGTATTAGTGAGATTTTCATTTTCGTCGCGAATAACCATCTTCAATCCTTTTTTTGCTCCTAACACGAGAGACGACAACATATAGCTAGCCAAGTGTAAAAACATAACGTGAAAAATACAAACTGACTTAACAGAGAGACTGTCCCTGACTTTTGTTGATTGTCATTGCGAAAGAGGTCCGCTCATGAGACCCATGTTTAATATGTGTTGAAGTTGTTGCAAAAACATAGATCTCCTAAATTCATGGTCATTAATAACGTTATGGTCGGGGAAGTGGAGATGTAAAAAATGGACGAGCGGCAGTAGTGGCCGGCATTGTGATTCGTGAATAAAAGAGACCCAAGTAGAGAGAATGTTTGTGCTTTTTGGTTTAAATATTAAAAGACAATGAAAGAAAAAAGGGGTATAACTGAAATTGTGAGGTAATAATGTGTCATGGATGGGAAAGCCCTCCTTTTTTACTCCCTTCCACATTTAGGATTTGTGTTCATAATAAATAAAAAGAAGAGTAAATTGCAAAAATCATCCCTGTGGTTTGTAGTTTGTGGCACTAATCATCCCTAGCCGATACTATAGGCAGCTTAATCATTGATATATCTGTAATCCAATATAAATAATAATTTTATACGAAAAAAATATTAAGACATAATATCAAAAAATTAAAATAGACTAAAATCCCCATAAACCCAATTTCATAGATGATGGAAAAATCAATAATACACATATCATTCTCATAACTTAGATGAATCAATCTCATCTCAATTAACAATTACAAGTTCAATAATAATAAATGCAAAAAAATTACTGACATAATCATAAACCATCCTAATCAACATATGGAGAAATCACCGATATAAGTATAAAAAATGCATAGAGTGTTCAATCACAGATCATATAAATCAGAAGTAATAATCCCAACACAGCATTATAGACCATAATACCATTAAGTCAATCGAATTTACCTTACAATAATTCTGGACATTCACCAAATCCTCAGTACATTAAACAACATACCTGCACATTCTCATAATACAAATGACTCAATTACATTAAATGTATTAGCACTTATACCTCTCCTTAGCAACAACAACCAAGGAATAATCAAAACAATAATCCTATATCATAAATTATAAGTCCAAATACATCATCGTGTAAAATCACATATACATAAAATAAGTCATAAATCAAAAAGCAAACATTTCATCTAACAACATAAAGAAATACATCACGATATTAACCAATTTATTGAAACACAATTGACCACATTTGATAACCCCACCGTCTTCCTGTTCACTCACACGAAACATTGACTCATACATCCAGTCTCAAGCAAGACAACCACGCCAACCCAATTTGCAATGACCACTATACTGTCCACCATACACACAAGCGAATCCCCATCATAAAACAACACACGCAATTAAACAATCTAATCAAAACCATTACAATCCCATCATCAGCATCCTTAATCCCATATCATATCATCCTTAAATTCATATTCACATATTATAAAGTAGTATAAGATTCATACAACATTGTGTAGGCTTTTCACCCTGCGTAGACAAATATCTGGCAAAAATCATCCTTATTGGGGATGATTTTTGCAAAAAGTTTAACAAAAAGTTTTGTAAAAATCATCCCTTTAGGGATGATTTTTGTCGAACGTTTCACCACTCAGGGATGATTAGTGCCAATAGTATCGGCTAGGGATGATTAGTGCCACAAACTACAAACCACAGGGATGATTTTTGCAATTTACTCTAAAAAGAAACACCAAAATTTCTTGTTTTCATCAAATTTTGTTACCATTCAAGACATTAATTCAAAAAGAACAAACAACCCCTAAATTTCTTGTTGAGTCATACTTTTTTGATTATCACCAACAAGTTTTACATCAAGTGAATTCATGATTTTAAATTTGTCATTGTGTCTTTTAGACGAGTTTCTCTTTTGTATAACATCAAGGAGTTAAATCATGAAACTTGCTATTAATAGTATGTCTTTGTCATAGATGTAGCTAGGTGGTTGCACCACGACCCATCTAATATTAATTATGGTAGTAGTTCAAAATGTGAACATTTGATGAAGTTTAAATGTAGGATGACCCGATAAAATTTATTCCCATGAATGCCCAAAATTTAAGGGATATGGACATTAGTACGTCATTGCCATTTCATGCATCATTCACACTTTCAAAGGTTAGTTTTGAACAAAGTAATAAATGAATAAACTTTTCAATTTCAAACTTGTGTTTCAATATGTATCAAGGTTATAAATAGCGTGAAGCGTGGTGTGGCGGCATAGCCAAGCCTCAAGCTTTAGCGTGAGGCATTGCGTCATAGCGTTTTTAAGGCGTGACTCAAGGCGGCAAATAATATTTATAGAGTGATCAATATTAGTTAGCTACTAGGCTTACAATTGAGTTATGGAGTTATTAAGCCCGAATCTCATACAACCCAAATCATAAATACTTGTAAATAAGCTCAAATCCATGAAAACTTTTAAAAGCTTCAAAAAAAGGGCGCTATAGCGCGTTTTATCACGCTTTATCGCGCTTTATTGCACGCTACGCCTAGAGACGCCACCTTGGCCTGTTTCGTACCGTGGAGGCCACGCCTCGCGCTATGGCGCCGCTATAACGCGCTATTTAGAACCCTAATATGTATGGATATAAGGGTCCGTATGGTTGCCTATTTTGGGCTGACTATATGGCTGAAAAGACTGCAATACTTGGTTGCAAAATAAGGGTTACAAAATGGGGCTCAATCCCACTGACACAAACTATTTGAAAAGATTAGAGGGTGTATGGGATTTGTATTTTTATTGGGTCTCACTTTTTCTTTCTTTTTCTTTTAATATAGAATTTTTTTTTTCAAATGTACATATTTAAATATATATTTTCTCATCTTTTTTTTATAATACATATTTTCTCTTTTTTACATCAAATCAAAATTTAAACCTAAATCTAAATTTAACCCAAATTCAAATTCTAATCCTAAAACCGCCTATAAACCAAACGGACCTTAAGAACTAAACAAATTTAAGCTAAAACATTCATGCAATTGTAACACCCTATCATCTCACATAATACTTCACATATGTTTTATGCGGTGAGTTGAGAATTTTGGTTAATCGATCAAGAACATACCAATTGGCCGAAAATCTTAGTGATACTAGATGTAAAAATAAACACTCTTTTGTCTAAAAGCATGCATAAGGACCTAACATCATGACTAAGATTAAGGGCGGACTTTCGGGTTTTCGGAGGTTTACGAGAACCCAATGGATGTTTATCGTCTAGTGTAAATCTTTGTTACAAATCCCGATTTATCCGAAATGAACATGGTTAGTCCAGTTATATTTTGTGTCACATCAATACATGTCTTATTTAGTTAGTCTACTTATATTTTAAGAAAAATACATGTCTTGTTTAATTTCTATTTTTTTTTATATTCGTAAAAATAAATGCACATGATGACTTAAAGTCTCGAATCCACCCCCTGAGTAAGGGTATGTTTGGCGAAATTAGCGGTAGCAAGAAATGTTGGTTTGTGATTGTTACATGTAACGTTTATATGGCTAAGAAATACGTGAGCCTATCGAGGACACACACGTATACACAAATGATACGTTTATTATATAATTAATGTATATAACTCGTATATTTATTATTTTACCGGGATTGTTTCCCTTTTACAAAAAAAAAAACTCGTATATTTATTAATTATAATAATATGTTTCACGAAATAATTTAACGATTGTTAGTTTAAACGTTATAAACTAACTTAATAATGTTAGTTAATAAAGGTCTATTGGCCCGGCCCACTTGTTTATGCCCGTTTTGTTATTAGGGTTACGTTTGTTTATTTCCTATTTAATGTCTTTGTATTGTAATTAGTTAGATGAATCTGATTAAAATATAGTGTTCATTTTCCCTCTTTGATTTCTACATGTTATCGAGAGCTAGGTTAAAGATGAAGAAGAAAAAAAATCATTTGGTCTTGGTCCGGATGTTTTCTATTTTTTTGTGTAGCCGTCTGAATTATTCGCTTGATCGGATATTCGCTTGGTCTATCACGTTTCATTCAAGTTAAGTATTTATATTTGTTAATAATCGAAAGATGAATTCGTTCTATTGGTTAATTCATAGAAAGGATGAGATAGTGGGACGGTTAGTTATATGTTTGGATTCACATCAATTATGGTCATAAGATATTTGTGAGTATTATTATTTGTGGACTTTGAAATTTAATATTGGATTTGTTTGATTTGTTCGAATATAACAACATAACTTGGTAGAATATTTGATTCTGGTAATTCGGATCTTGCTGTTACTGTTTGTTCATTGGTTGGATCATTGATTTGTAAATAAGGTTTAATTTTGTTCCGAACATTGGTTCGTCTTGGTTCGTGATATTGGAATACGACTTGGTTTTAACTTTTTGGTATTGGTATTAGTATCTCGTATCGGTATCGTTATGGGTGATTACAGTATCACGTATTGAATTCGGTATTTGTTATTTGCATCGGGTTGGACTGGTATTGGTTATTGGTATTGGTATCGGTATTAAATGGTTCCGGTTGCCCGGTTATGTTGGTTACATTTGCCTCTGCATCTGTCTGGTTTCGTCTAGTTTTGCTTCGTTCTGCAACGGATATTGTTTGGTTGGTTCCGTCTGCCAGCATCTGTCTGTCGGAATCTGCTGATGTCTGTTTGAATCTGTTGCTGTTTGAATCTGCATATGTCTGTCTGAATCTGCTGCTGTCTGAATCTGTTGCTCTGTCTGCTGTTGTCTGTCTGATCTACTCTTGTTCATCTTCGTATTTATGTAATTCTGCTGTTGAATCTGTATTTGTCTGCTGCTCTTCGTCTACCTCTGTTCGAACCTCTCTGCTGAATCTGTATTTTTTGTTGCTCTTCGTCTATCTCTGTTCGGATCTCTCTGTTGTTGTCTGTCTTTATTTGTGCGTCTGATTTTGAAGTTTTCTTGTCAAACTCTCAATGTAGCATTGTGAGTTGAGAGGGAATGTTAGTTAATAAAGGCCTATTGGCCCGGCCCACTTGTTTAGGCTCGTTTTGTTATTAGAGTTAAGTTTGTTTATTTTCTATTTAATGTCTTTGTATTGTAATTACTTAGATGAATCTGATCAAAATATATTGTTCATTTTCCCTCTATGATTTCTACAAATAAACGCTAAATACAAGAGAGGATACATTTTACCCTTTTAGTATAATAAGTTTTTTAAGCTTATTTCGCAGCTTATTTGATAAGTTGTTTTCACGAGCTTATTTTTCTTAGATTCTACACTATTCAAGCTACTTTTCATAATTTTTACAAAACGTTTAGTATTTTTAATCATTTAATTTCATTAAAATCGTTTTTAATTCATAAAAATTATAAAAAAGTCAAAAAAATATAATTCTTTTTTAGAAAATTTTCTTTTATTATATAGTTTCTAGGAAAATTAGTTTTGCTTCCGTAGGGTTTAAATTGCAAAATTTTATTTTTTAAAGAACGGGATTCATTCCCGTTCACGTTTTTAGTGTTTTCAAGCTCAAATCTCCTTCGTTTTTAGTCTAGTTTTCTTTGTTTTAGCTTTTTAGTCAATTAAGTCTTATAAAAACCAAAAAGATCATTTTAGGCTTAATTTTAATAATTTAGGGTTTTTAGGTCCCGTTTAGGAGTTCCGTTTTGCGTTTTTAGCTAAAATTTGTCTTCCTTTAAGTATTTTTAAGTTTTTGCCTTAATTTTCTCGTAGTTTTAGAAAACCAATATCAATCTTATTCCATTCAAGCATCGATTCTCAAAACGACTCTCGACCTTCAATTGCATTCCTCGTTGGGGATAACGACCCGGGAATCATACTCCCGGATTACTATAATTGAGATCTTTTGATTCCTACCCTCCTTTTATATATTTATAAGTATATTTTATATATATTTACTATATATTAAGGGTTGAATCAGAAGTGATTAGTCGTCTTGCCTCTCTCTTGTCCTCGCGCAACTCTTCTCGCTCACCCTACACCACTTTCACTCCATTTCCCTCCGTCAAAAATCCTTTCTCATTGTACACCATCTCTTATCCACCCTCTCCCACCTAACAGCCACTCGAATGCCGCCTAACACTGTCACCATTCTCAATGACCGTGATCGTGACTGGAGGTGCCTTTTCTTTCATTGTACTCTAGCAAATTAAATATTATGTCATAAATATATAATAACAAAAGATCAGAGAAATTATGTGTGTTACAACTCTATAAGAACTACCTCGATAATAATTCCTTCAGGTTGATCAGGTTCATCTTGAACAGATTTCCTCTTCAGTTTGGTACGCAATAATCGAACCCCATCCCATCTGATAATTACACATCAATTAGTTCATTCTCGTATAAACCCGAATGCCCATCTGACCCCATTAATTCCAATGTCCCAAATTTCCCCTCCAGTGAGGTACGTTTAACCTTGGTAGAATCCTCCTCGGCATATTATTTTAAAAGTTATACGTAACATAATGGACTTCAAATAAATAAATATACGTAAACAATTTCAAGCTACAAATATAATGACATATTATAAGATCTGAAACCTGAACCATTAGTTAGTATATATACTCTAATCTACCCATTGGAACTAATCACATTATATACTCTAATTTGTCCAACCTACTTTCTCAGTTTTGGTTCAATTTGATTTCGA
Organism: Tanacetum coccineum; assembly: GCA_026074375.1. Taxonomy (NCBI): domain Eukaryota; kingdom Viridiplantae; phylum Streptophyta; class Magnoliopsida; order Asterales; family Asteraceae; genus Tanacetum; species Tanacetum coccineum. The sequence continues at coordinate 51,393 of BQNB010005285.1, read as the reverse complement.
CCCAAGAAACACCTACACATCCAAACTAACAACTTATAACTGTTTTTAAAACCTAACCATAAGCCTTTAACAACTTTACAACCATCTTCTTGTTAATTTTAATAATCGAAACCCAACCTCTCCCGTCTTTTTTGAAAATATTTACACATTATTTAGTTCAAAGAAGCCAATTTCGTATGTGATGTGAACATATCAGTGTCAGATTTTAATCCTCTACTCATTTATTTCTATCTCGACCCAAGAAACACATACACTTACCAACTAACATATATAAAAGATTTTGTAGGATATTGGATATCATAACACAAAGGCAAGATTAAGGGTTGGGTCGATTCTAGAGAGAGAAAGAAGAGAATTTCTAGTGAGATAAAAACCTTATGTGTGTTTTTGATAAAATGAACAACCAACCTATTTCCATGGCTGGAAAGAGGCTTATATAGTGAGTTACATGCCCTAGAAAATGGGCTATGGTGTGGGCTTACATGTGGGTAAAGACCCGGCCCAATACCATAAGTCATACGCTTACATTAGGACTACGAGCTATGCTATTCTAGACAATACACAGGGTGACCGAGTCTTTTTTATGAACCTAACAATCTCCCCCTAAGGGAGGTCACCCCTAAAAATACAATATGAATCCTAGCATTCTAAGTCTTGAACTTTTTGACTTCAGCTTCTAATCTTTGATTCTTCATTCTTTGATCTCTTTGTACATAATTTAGTGATCTTTGAGCTTAGTTCCTTTGACTTGTGTGATCTTTGAGCTTTCTTTGAGATCATCAGCCACAACAAATCTCTTAATTATCCTTGTAGTGAAGTATTTCCTCCATGTGATGTTGTGACCTTCGGACATGCATGCTCACACTTTTCTGGATCATGATAGTAAGCATCAGAGTTGCGGAAGCTATGTTGTAGGTCATTTAGTGATCATAATGTCTTTAATTAAGGGTGGGAAGTGTGAGCATGGGGTTGTGAATTGATGTGTGTCTGGCCAGCTGCTGCAACCATCGGGATTCCTGTAAGTATATGTTAGTGATAAACAAACGAAAGTTTCTTTATTCACTTTTGTTGAATAAGGTTGCAAGAACCATGGTTCCCCGTTAATCAGTATAAATACGGCATGTGATCAGGTAGAATTCCAAAGAATCTCCTTGACAGGGTTTGCAGCTGCACTAGCCATTCTCAAACCGGAGCGTCTCAAAGTAGACAAAGCACGGAATGAGTGAACCAGTGAATTAAACCCACTGATTAATGAGAAATTGATTTGAAAATCAGTCGCGTGTCACTCAGGAAAGAGTTTTTGTGACACATCGAAAGTTTTTAAAATATAAAATCAATTTTCATCTGAAACACTTTTGTTTTGAGAAATATACACAGTCAATGTGCTCGAAAAACAGTTGTTGAGCACATCGAACGGTTTTTCAAAAACTACACGTCAATTCACTGCCTGGAACAAGTTTGATTCATAAAGAATCGCACCATCGTTGCTTTCCATTTGTCACAAGTTTGATCCATAATGGATCTCACATGTCACCTACCAAGAGCTTGTTTGATGTTGGCTCTAGAAGGATTTCCATCTTCATTGTGAGTACTTTCGTATCACTCAGATGTTCTGGCAATACCACGAGGATAATGCGTAGGACTCTTAAGATCTTACTTGTTATCACAGTGTGTGATGAACAAGCATAGTTTGTATTAGTGTCCTAACGAGATTTATGGATGATCTTATGGCTCTAGACTCAATAGTGCATTTTTGGTTTTAGTAGTCGGAGGCTGGAGCAGACTGCCACCTTTTTAATATCGTCTAACTCGGAGTGAGAGAGACGATAGAAATGTATTGATCTCCGTGAGAAATGAAACAAGAATCCTTTGAGGGATCTTGAGTGGCTAGGGAGGGTTGTGCAGCGTATCACTGGGTCCATGATACTTGTCTTCAATGTCAGCAATCAACCATGTGATTCTGACAGCATATGTAGTGACCCGGTTTCTGCCTAATGTTTAAGGAGGGCTGCTTTCTTTTCACCCTTTATCTTAACATTTCTTTTTCATTCTTCAACCCCTTCAGTGCTTACCGAGACTTCATTACTAGTACCTTGTTGGGTTTATTCCAGTACTAGCTCCATCTCAGTCGGCACTATTCCCTTTTTCTCACTTTACTCCTTTTTTGCATCATACCTAAGGACTTCTACACTAACTAGTGGATTGTCCCTGGGTAGATCCCTCCGGCTCTGGCGGGATCATAGGAACATGTACCTAACCATACCATCCTTATACCTCCAATAAAGTAAGTGCAGGGTCGGTCTTTTGGTACTGTTCTCTTCGCCTTAAAATCAATTGAAAAATCAACCAAGGTACTTGTGATATAGATATCAAAGCCATTGTACCTCGATTGTTTTAATTATTTAGAAACGCTCCCCCTCAACACGTGCGTCGATTTTCGAAATTGTTTGGCACATGGAGGGAGGAGTACCTGTTTGAGTCTTAATAGATCACATTTTTGTCAGATTTAATATTTAAATCACATTCTCTCCCCTGATCAAAAATTTCAAACCCTTTGAGATTTAGGATCTCAATTGATTTAAATATGTTAGAAAATTTAGGAGAAAATGTGGTCTGATTAATTACAAGCCGATATTGGAACATCTTATTTCTCCCCCTCAATTTATGAGGGATTCTGTTAGTGTCAGGTATGATAAGTTTGAAAGATTTTGAATTTAATGAAAAATTCATGAAAAATTCATACACTGACACATAACATACCATAGCTACACTACTATATAATGTACAAAGTGTATAATATATTACAGATGATATTGACCTTATGAATGGAATGAAGAGCTCATTCCGTTATCTGAAGAAGTTTGTAGTCAATATCGTGAACACGTCCACCAACAAAGCATTCCAAGTTCCGGTAGATCCTTCTCGTCTTCAGCCGCCTTTCAATAGCAGACATAAACTCTTTGCTCCTTGTCACATCCTTCTGAGTCCAAAATCGCGTATTCATACCCAGATTGAGCCGCTTAATCTTGAATTCCTTAACTCTGTAATCCAGTGCTTCCAGAATGCGTGTCAGCGTACCATCACTGAACTTGTATATTTTGTTGAATCTTGTGATCTTTCGTTCATTGTTGTTGGCCGGGAACACTACAGCTCGAGGAGACTCAATGATGGTATAATCATGCTCGAACTCGTATTTTTTAGCATCCCATGTTGGTTTAGTGAGGTTCAGTTGTGTCTGGTAGCTTTCAATGCCGAGTTGAAAGTCTTCAACCCGCTGTTGAATCACCAAGTTTCGGGTCCATAGTCTGACAGCTGTAGATAACATACGTTTGTCGGAACCAGAAAGATGATCAAGATGACCTTGTAGAAGGAGCAGATTCAGGTCTTCAAAGTCACTGGGATACATGTTCTTGAAATCTTTTTCAGCGATCTTGAATTCTTGGAAATCAGCTCGCCAAAGAACAATCTCGCTCAAGTAGTCATACCCGTATCTTGAATAGGCTTTGATTCTGACGACACTAAGAATTCCCATGTGATTTCTGACTTCTTTTCGACGTGACGGAGAATCATGTCTCTCAATATAGACTTTTTGTCGCGAGATTGAAAGACCACCAGTAAAAATATAAACCATAAGCGCACTTATGTTCACTAGGTGCATACCTCATCAATACCCACATTTCTGCTCTGGCACAAGTAGTTTCAAAGTCCAAATCAGTATAACGAGCAGCCTTCCATCTTGAAAATGAACAGTGCGGGCCTGCTTCCCTTGTTGCCATATCTTAAATACTCTAAGTCCTTATTGAAAAATAATTATGTTTGAATAGTGAGATGACCTGGAGGACCACCGAGAGGCAGTGATCGGCTGACATTGATTCTGACTTGATCACCTTCCGGATTTGCCCAGTTTATCTGATCTGCAAGCATCGTGTGTCACTCTTCCATCTGGAAGTGCATGTGAATGACATCAGGGTAGAAATCTTTAACAACCTCATATGCCTGCCCTTCAAAATCTGCTTGTGTAAGCACAGTCTTGTTCACTTTACGGCAGTACCAGTTCATGAAAGTCATCATGTCTCTAATCTTTGCAAGCAATGAGTTCTCAGCAGGAGGTTCATAAGTTGAAACCAACGCAGAAGCCTAGTTGTTCTCTACATTTGATATATTTGAAGAAGGGATGGTCCAAGCAGGTTCAAGATTTGTTGGTCTTTCTCCTTCTGGGAGTGGTTTCCACCAGTCTTTTCTCATGTCAGTATTTGGTAGGTGATCATTCTCGATGTCTTCATCGTCAGACAATTGTACCTGTTCATCAGGAATGGAATCATCATTCATAAGAGAATCTGTAAGAGATTATTCTTGAGCAGCAGAAAAACCAGCTGACTCATATCTAGTGTCAGATGTAGTCTAAGCCTTGGAAGGTGGTGTAGAGGCCACTGTCTTGGATGAACTTAGAGCCATACTACCTTGTTGCTAAGCAGATCCAGATGTACCAGTAGATGGTGGAGGAGGAGGTGGGGGCAACTAAGAAGATCATGATGCTCTTGAAGTACCTGGAGCACCTGACGCACCTGTTGGAGGTGGTGATGGAGGTGGTTGTGTAGGTGGAGACCCAGAAGGAGTTCTTGAAGAGGCACGCTTCTTTCTTTTCTTCCTGCGATCTTCCTGCAGATCTGATAGAAGTTGATTTGAGTAATCACGCTCCAAAGACTTCTTCAGCGCCTTAAATAAATTCTTGTGATCTTCATGAGCCTGGTAGGAGTTATCTTCAAATATCTGTTGTTGGATTACTTCCTTCATATCAACGGCAGGCAGATCACTGAAGCGAGCTCAAAGTGGAGCTTGCATTGCCCAGTCTACTGCATCAGTGACCATCTTATTAATTGCCTTGCTCACCTTCTAGGGAATATTGAGATTCTCCAAGTTGTATAGCGGGTCCCATGTTTGTCTAACCTTTCCTCCAAGGCTAAGTTGTTTTGTATCAAATTCACCATATGTTGTTCATGCTCACCTATGCGTTGTAATAAGATCGGATATGTGGTGCTTTATTGTAGTTGAGGTGGTGGTGGTGGAAGAGATGTTGTTGTTGCGATTGTTGTGGTTGTTACAGTTGATGTTGGGAGCGGTGCATGAACTGTTGTGGAGACTGGATGTGGAAATGTGAGATCAATAACCGGAGTGGTCATTGGTGGAACTAAAGAGGTGTCCTGATGAATGGGAACCGTGACCATTGACTGAACCTCTGATTCAGTATTGGTTTTCTCAGGTTCTTCTTCCTGTGATTTGTCTATGAGGAACTGATTAGTGAAGCTGAGTTCCTTGTCAAGATTTTGTAGAGAAGACAGGGTGCCAGTGGAGCTTGTAAGTTCTTCAAGAATCACTTTATCTTCAGTTGGGAGTTTGAGGTTCTCCTGAACATTTGGGTAAGCAGTTGTGGTAAACTCTTCATCAATTTGCTTAGGGTTTTGTTGAGTTGAAGCATCAGTGACCTCTAAGTCCATGTGTTCAAGGTTTGGTCCAATATGAACCACATGCCTTGTTTGAGGTTGAATCTCTGCAGCATTACCATGGTTTGATCTAGCCTGGCCTTCATCTTGTTTACCAGGGTTTGGTCTAGCCTGGCCTTCATCTTGAACTCTAGTATTGATCTCAGTGAGCTCCTTGTAGGATGCATCTTTCTCTAGGTTAACAGGAGGCACTTCCTCATCAGACTCCGTTTCACTGTTAGTCAAAGCTAGTTTCGCATCCAAGGAAGGAGATTCAGCATTTCTAGAGGGTTCAGTGGACATAAGAGTGCGCCTCTGAAAGATAAATTGATCTGCTGGGCTCTTCTTCTTAGGAGTCTGAAGGGTGAGTAGATCATGAGCAGCTTGTTCATTAATGACTTTCTTTTTTCCCTTTCCTTGTACCTCTGGAAGCGGTTAAAATCTCCCAGAGTCGGGTTCCCTAAATACCACCGGATGAGCTAGTCCCTGAGTACGTTCCCCTTGATCCTTTTAGCTTAGATCCAGAGCCCGTTGAAGGTTTGCTTCTTCATCATCATAGGCAGGTTCCTTATGTGGAACACCTTCATCAACAAATTCATCAACCAACATTAAAGGGCTCTTTGGCATGCGCTTCTTTGTCACCTTACCTGCTTTCAATCGTTTGGCGGGTGATGGTGCATCAGATGTCACCTTAACCAGTTTACGCTTTTTACCTTGGTCTTTCTTGAAGGATTTAGTTGGTGCTGGTGTTAATTTGGGTGGTTGAGAGGAAGTGTGCTTGGGTGCCTCGTCACCAGCAGGTTTTGTGACTTTGGTTGCTTTAGGTGCCGAGGGCTTGGTCTGCTCAGTTTCCTTACCATGTTCTTCATCCAGATATTGTTGATACTTAGGGACATGCTCCAGGTATTCGCCGTAGTATGGTGCTCTTTTAATTTCATCTGTGAGAAGAGCATCATGTATCGGCATACCAAATGTTTCCCTACCATCCTAATGAACAGACCTGAGAGTGCCCAGAACGTGATCCTCATGTGAGTAGTAAAGAGGTGAATCAGTTCTTTGGTGAATATTGTGCTTGGTTTTCAAGTAATGGATGATGAGTTTGGTGAATCTGATGCTTGGGATAAGCAGAGGGGTGGACTTCTTCTTTCCACGTGTAGCCATCATCAGACTCTTCTTGTCAGTGAGGAACGTTTAAATTGATTGAACAAATTCTTCCCAAATCCTCTCAGCATAATCGATGTTGGAGCGATGGATGACACCCCAAAGAATCTGCAGCACATGATGTTGTGGCCTATCATGTCTAGCAGTTTTACCGGTAAGGCACATGTTGATCATGGACAAGATGGATGGTTGATAGAGAGAATTAACAGACATTGCAGATACATTCTTGAGCGTACAGGGGTATCCCAGAGTGTTGACATATTCGATAACTATATCACTTGAGGGTGGAGCCACAAATGGATCATTATCATTGATTGGTGTGATTTGAAGTCCATCTCTGAGAATGTATTTGTAAAGATTGAACCATTGCTCATCCAACTGACGGCTGTATATCCCAGTAGTAGAGTCATACCGCATGGTGTCCCAGAACTGCTAAATGTAAATTACGGGAATCGTGGAGGATGCCGTGAAGGCCTTGAAGAAATTGGTATTTTTCAGTATGGTCACAGCAACCTTGAAGATTGGACTCTTTTGTGTAACATCCCCAAAATCAGGTAGCAGCGGAATAGTAACATTGGGGTGCTACTTCAAGTACAACAAACAAGATATAGGAAATGACCAAAAATGGACATTTTAAGATAATATTTCATTTATAGCAAAATATCAGAGTTAATACATTAGGTCCCATAAGTTTTTGATGTCATAAACATCCAACATACATTTAAACAAAATCTCAAAAGATGACTTAAGTTTTATGAAAGACAAAAGTTGCATATAATTTAGATAAAACACAGAATCCATCTTCATTGATATCCGCCACGGCTCCCCTTCAGTCTTCATACCCTAGGACCTGAAATTTACATGCTAAAAGTCAACACAAAGGTTGAGTGAAATCATAGGTTTGTTGGTAAATTGGTGGACCACAAGATCGATGTAATAATAGACTCTAAAACACATTTAGTAGTCCAAAACGTTTATTATTGCACTAAGCTCATGAACCCGAAGCCTTAACTAGTTTGTGCCCCAAATGTATAGGATGCTTGCCAACAACCTAAAAGTATTCTCAATGTTAAATGCACCATGGTCAACTTGTGACCAGAAATTCCAGGTGGGGATTGTCAGTCCCGATAGATCTATCCACAACACTCGCGCTCACTACAATAGCAATTGACGGTTCATGATATAGTAGGGACTTAATTGGCAATAGTGGTAACTTAGGCAATAATATTCAGGCAGTAATCTGGATAGCATACAGTTTAAAACACTTTGAAAACACTTAGAAAAACACTTGTGTCCAATAGTAAAATAAGCAATGTAATTCACCCCTTAGAGTTTGTAAAACAATTAAGTAGTAAAAAGGGGGCTATGAACTCACCTTGAGTACTGATAGTCCAATAATCACAGATAAAATGTCACGCAAAACGTTTGATGCAACCTATTTAAATTAAGGTCGTATAAGTACCGAGTACTTCAATTTATAACATTCAATATAATCTTATAGTAGTTACGTCGTGCTATCGTTCGGGCTATCATAATTAAAGAGGTCATGACATGACGTTCGAGGAGTTAGGATACTTTAAATCGTAAATCCAACAACATCGTCGATACGCCATCCGAAGAGGCCTCATTATGAAACTCCCTAGTAATATAGCACTTTGATAACCACTCAATATTCTATATAGCATAATCACCGACTAATCGTTTTAGTAAAATAATATTTATAAAGTGAAAACGTTTATAAATATACTTTTCGTAAAAATGACCTAATTTGGTCGTTTTAAGCCCGTTGCTCGCGTTTCTTACGTCCACGTCTTCGTAGTAAGACGAGCGATCAAAATATTACATTTTCAAGTTTTTAAGATTCTGTGATGAATAGTAAAATTACTGTTCATAACAGCTCGTTTGTCGTTTTAGGCTTTAATTGGCGTAAACTTGTAATCGTAATAACTTATTCGTTTTAATCCCGATTTCAGTGATTCCTTCGAGTACGTTTTTGTTATTAAAAGAGGTATTATATTTTATAAAGATAAATTCACTGATGAATAGTGATTTTTACTGTTCATAGTTTATAAAATTACTTTTATAAACTTTAATTATCGAAAATGTCGTAATTTACTCGTTATAGTTCCGTTCTTAACGATTCTTGCGTGTACGATCTCGTAATCAAAAGTTATATCATATTTTAGATGTTTTAAAATAAAAGTTGCTGTAATGAATAGTAACTTTTTATAAAAATAGTTTTATAAAAGTATTTATAGTCGTAAACTCGTTTTTAACGTATCTTTTTCGTTATAGATCGGTTTTTCGAGTTTCTTATCATTATGGAATCGTCATGAGGCGTATTATAACTCTAAAATATCAAAAGCTACTGCCTAAGATTCGAATTAAAACAGCCCCTATGTATTTAAGTGTATAACTTTATAAAAACTTGTTTTTATGTATTATTAACTTAGTAGTTTACTATAAAAACTCTTAAAAACAATACTTAATCCATAGGTTAACATACTTTTACATTTATTTTTCCATGATATATATGACCATATGACATAAGAATAAGTGCATAAAATCATAAGCATAAATGAAAACTCATTTTACATATTAAAAAGTCAATATGATAAAAGTAAGGACATAAAGGTTTATAGATAACCTTAATGAGATGTAGTGTGATGAACCAAAGTATCTAAACCCTTGTTTAGATATAAAACCAAAGCTTGCACTCTTGAAATCCTAGTTTTCTAATGAAAACCCTAATATTGCTTTTCTTGCTTCAACACTTGAAAATACCTAACCTAACCTTCAAACCATCTTAGTAGGTCTTAGATATGTTATGTGTATGCTTGTAAATGTTGTAGAAAAATTTGTATGGATTGTGTGTGGTCCTTGTGGTATGCCGTGAGCTAGAGAGGAGAGAAAAAGAGATTGAGTTGGTTTCTTTGCTAAGTGTTATGTGTTGAGAGAGTGTAAGCATGAGTTATATATAATAAGGCTAGTCAAAGATGTACCTAGTTGGTCAAGGAACAAGATGAGTGAATTGTGGAGTCTTTGGTCAATGTCTTGCAAGTGTAGGACAAGTTTCATGGTCTTAAGGAACATTGTTTGCAAGTTTGAATATCTCTTTGAGTTTACTACATACCAAACGGCCCTATGGTATACATGGGATGGTTTTTGAGTTAATTTTAAGTATTGGGTATAAAAGTGGGTATTTGTTGAAGCGTAGAAAAGTTTTGGTGCTTCCGGGTATGCCTAAATGTATTTAATTGCGAAACGTAAACATTTTACGCAACCAATAAAAATAAAATATAAAAAGTTGATTATTACTTTTATAAAAATAATATATTGCTTGCTTGATGAAAACTTTAATTCGTTTGGTATCCGTTTACGCTAAACAAAAATTTATAGCTTACGCGATTTAACTATATAATAAGAATTAAAAGTAAACGCGTACGAAAAAAAATAATTAGCAAAATAGATGACGTCGTAAATGACCTAAAAATAAGGAATGTTATAGTCTCCTTCGGTTAGAAGAGCCTTGTCCTCAAGGCTCAAGTTGCGGCACTTGAGGAAGGTACGGGTTCAGAGAAAAGATTCGGATATTTCTTCTAGAATTGGTCTTCACGTTCCCAAGTATACTCAGCTCCTTACCGAGAGTTCCAATGAACTTTGACCAATGGGATTCTTCTTCGCTTTAGCTTCTTCACGTCCCACTCTACGATCTCAATAGGCTCTTCGACAAATCGCAGATTTTCATCAATCTCGATCTCATTCAAAGGCACCTAAACATCTGGCTCAGCCAAGTATTTCTTAAGGTTTGACACATGAAATGTGTCGTGGACACAGCTTAGCTCCTGGGGTAACTTCAGCCGATAAGCCACCGGTCCAACACATTCTACGATTTCAAATGGTCCCACATATCGTGGTGCTAGCTTTCCTTTCTTACCAAATCGTACCACTCCCTTCCATGGAGATACCTTAAGTAATACTCGGTCTCCAACTTGGAATTCAAGAGGTTTACGCCTCTTATCAGCATAGCTTTTCTGGCGACTCCTAGCCGTCTTCAATCTTTCCCTAATTTGAACAATCTTTTCTGTCGTTTCTTGCACAATTTCTGGTCCAATAAGCTGACTTTCTCCCACTTCAGTCCATATCACGGGGGATCTACATTTCCGCCCGTACAGAGCCTCGAATGGTGCGCACTTAATGCTTGTGTGGTAACTGTTATTATAGGAAAACTCAATCAATGGAAGATGAGTATCCCAACTGCCACCAAAATCCATAACACAAGCTCGAAGCATATCCTCCAGCGTTTGAATAGTACGCTCACTCTGACCGTCGGTCTGAGGGTGGTAAGCCGTACTCATGTCTATCCTTGTATAGAAAATAATAATAACCCAAAGCGTCCTGAATGAGCTTGCCATAAGGTGACGTAATCGACCATCACGTCTGAAATGATTGCACCGCACACCATGCTCGCTACATCTCGTTGACATAAGATCTTTGCCAGCTCTCGGTTTATGTAGTCCTCACGAATAGGTAGGAAATAGGAGCCGACTGGTCAGTCTATCCACAATACCGCAAATCGATCATACCCACTGCTGCCTTTTAGGAACTTTGTGATAAAGTCCATTGCTAACTTTTCCCCATTTCCACTCAGGAACTTCTGGTTTTGCAGAAGAAGTCCTGAGGTTTATCTGTGTTCGCGTTACTCTTAAGCATGTAAACATCTTGCTAACGTACTCACAATGTCTCGCTCATACCAGGCCACCAATATAAGTCTCTCAGTTCAAGTACATCTTATCTGCACCGATGTACTGAATATCTAGATGTATGCGCTTCAATTCCATGATTAATTTCTTACATCTCCACTTGATGGAATCCAGATACGATCAAATGAAAGTAAACTTCACCATTCAGCACGTTGCTCAAAGTGTCTTTCTAAATCCTCTTAGCCATCAGCTGGGGCTTTTGATACCTTGAAGCTTACGATCTGTGCTTCCAAAATCTTAGTCATAAGTCCCTGAATGAATAGTTTTTATACTCATAGCACGTACTTCTCTCGGCTGAGTCTTTCTTTTTCTGCTCAAGGCATCTGCCACGGTGGTATTTGATCTCACACTTGTAGTCACTGAGTAGCTCGATCCACCGTCTTTGGCGCATATTTAAATCCTTCTGGTCAAATATGTACTGGAGACTCTGGTGGTTAGTGTAGATAACACTTTTCATCCCATAAAGATAATGTCTCCAGATTTTAAGAGCGAACACCAGCGCACCCAATTCCAGGTCATGGGTGGTATAATTTTTCTCATGCTTCTTCAATTGTCTTGACGCATATGCTATAGCTTTGCCCCACTGCATCAGCACGCTCCCAAAACCTTGTTTGGATGCATCACAATAGACCACAAAGTCGTCGGGTCCATTGGGGAGTGCTAACACAGGAGCATTGCATAGTTTCTCCTTCAGAAATTGGAAAGCTTCATCTTGCTTATCGCCCCACACATATGCCTTATTCTTTTGAGTCAACAGGGTGAGGGGCTTTGCGATCTTGGAGAAATTTTCGATAAACCTTCGGTAGTAACCTGCCAATCCTAGAAATGAACGGATTTCTGTTGGTGACTCAGGGGTCTTCCAGTTCTTGACCGACTCAACCTTGCTAGGATCCACGTGGATACCGTTTCGGTTGACCACATGTCCTAGGAACTGAACTTCCTTCAACCAAAATTCGCACTTTGAAAATTTGGCGTACAACATCTCCGTCTTGAGTAAGTCTAGAATTGTCTTCAGGTGGACTTCGTGCTCTTCTTCTGACTTGGAGTAGATTAAAATGTCATCAATGAACACAATTACGAATTTGTCCAAATACGGCTTGCAGACGCGGTTCATTAAGTCCATAAATATTGCTGGCGCGTTTGTCATCCCAAATGGCATGACTGTGAACTCAAAGTGCCCATATCGGGTTCTAAACGCGGTCTTCGGTATATCTTCTTCTCGGACTCTCAACTGATGATATCCGGAACGAAGATCTATCTTGGAGAAGCAACACGCACCTTGTAATTGATCAAACAAGTCATCAATTCTGGGAAGAGGGTAACGGTTCTTTATAGTCAACTTGTTTAGTTCCCTGTAGTCAATACACATTCTCATCGAACCGTCCTTCTTCTTGACAAAGAGCACAGGTGCTCCCCATGGTGAGTGACTTGGTCGAATAAAACCCTTCTCTTGAAGTTCTTTGAGCTGGTTCGACAATTCTAACATTTCTGAAGGGGCTAACCGGTATGGAGATCTAACAACTGGTGATGCGCCTGGGATCAGATCGATGCGAAATTCTACCTCTCGCACATGAGGTAAACCCAACAGATCATCTGGAAATACTTCGGGGAAATCTCGGACAATGCGGATGTCATCAAGCTTTTTCTCATCAGCCTTGATACATGCAAGTGATCCAAGATCCTTTTCCGGCCTCTCGCCTTGAACTTCAAGAATCTCGCCATTCGGAAGAGGAATACGGACAATCTTCTCATAACAATCGATGAGAGCTCGGTAGTATGCCAACCAATCCATTCCAATGATAACATCAAAACTTCCTAGTTGGGTTGGCAACAAGTCTATTTTGAAGACGTGATTTAATAAGACTAAGGTGCAACTACATAAAATGGTATTGGTGCTAACAACTTTTCCGTCTGCTAATTCGATTTCATAATTAGTGTTCAAAGCGGTTGGGGCAATATCAATAAAAGGCGTAAACGCAGAAGATACAAAACTCTTCTCAGCACCAGAATCAAAGAGAATACAAGCGTAGTGATCATTAAGGAGAAACGTACCCGTGACCACATTCGGATTCTGCTGCGGATTTTCAACCACCACATAAGCTCTAGCACGAGCTCCATCATTCTGCTGGTTCCTTGCTTTTGGACACTTGTCCTTGTAGTGTCCTTTCTCACCACACCCGAAGCATGTCATATTTTGCAGGAAGTTATTACCTGCACCCTGAACCCCGAATCTACAATCCTTCTCTAGGTGACCCATTTTTTGACATTTATGGCACCTTTGAGGACACGGTCCATGATGATGTAAGTTGCATCGATTGCACTTTGGTAAATTTCCAGCATAAATCTTTCCTCCAGCTGGGGCTGCAGCATATGCCCTGACAGGTTCCTGTCTCCTGTTTTGTTGCTGGGGATAATTGTTGTTTCGGTTGCGGTTCTGGTTGTTGTTGTGGTTATTGTTGTAGTTATGGTTATTGTTATTGGTGTTCCTTTGGTTGTCTTCCCATTTCCTTTTATTACTTTCACTAATTCTAGCAGCCTTACCCTGAACTGATTGCTCGACCAATGCACGGGCCATGTTGATTGCCTCATGCAAGGTCGCAGGCTTAGAAGAAATCATATTTCCTTTGATTCCTTCAGGAAACCCACGAATGTACTTTCCAATCTTCTTGCTTTCAGTGGGCATCAATTCAGGACACATCAGAACTAGTTCATGGAAGCGATGCTGTAAGCCTCAATATCATCTCCTTTAGTGTCAGAGTCCAGAAGCTTTGCTCCATATCTTTTCGATTTCGGTTGCTGGGCAGTATTCAGTGGTCATTCATAGCTTTACGTTGCTCCAGGGGATTGATTTAGAATTAGCGAGTCCCATATGTCTAACATTTTTCCGTTCCACCAGGTAGGGCTCGGGACCCTCGATCGTGCACATAGCAAAATTCACTTTGTCATTTCAAGCACATTTGCAAATTTTAAACACTTGCTCTATCTTTTCGAACCAACGTTTCAGTCCGACTACACCTTCAGTCCCCTTGTAAAAGAGTGTGGTTAGTTCATAAATGTCTTATACGAAACATCCTGTATCTCTGGCTTCACAACAGTCCCTCCTGTATTTGGTGTTCCAGAATCCACCAGTATTGTTTGAGTCAGCTCTAGTCTTTTCATATTTTTCCATGGCTTTGGCCACACGCCTTTCCACTATCTTCCTAACGGATTTCTTCTTAAATCTCCTGGGCGGCATGATTCTGGAAACATAAGTGTACGATTTGTTAAGAATTTGTAAAGGTATGCAGAGTCGTGGCATATGATAATAATGGAGAAATAGGAAATTGAAGGATGATGTAATATAATCATGAATTATCAAGGTATATATAATTGACTGATAGATAGATTGATATGTCAAAAGATAGACGTAAGAGATCGAATTTAACCAAGTATTTTATATAAAGAAGGTTATATATAATGACATAATGATAATCAGAAAAGCAAAGTAGGATCGGGAATTCGCGAGCGTGGATTCGGATAGCATGATGGATTCTGTAAATTTGATTAATGAACAGAAAGGTAAATTTTTAAACTTTGTAGTTATAGACTAGGTTTTGAAAATGACCTAGTTCCCTATAACCTTGGCTCTGGTACCATCTGTAACACCTCCAAAAATCAGGTAGCAGCGGAATAGTATCATTGGGGTGCTACTTCAAGTACAACAAACAAGATATAGGAATTACGAAACAAGAATGGACGTTTTATGATTAATATTTCATTTATGCAAAATATCAGAGTTAATATATTAGGTCCCATAAGGTTTTTGATGTCATACATCCAACATACATTTTTAACAAATCTCAAAAAGATGACTTAAGTTTTATGAATACGAAAAGTTGCAATTAATTCTAGATAAAACACCCAGAATCCATCGTCATTCGATATCCGCCTAGGACTCCCCTTCTGTCTTCATACCCTAGGACTGAAATTTACTGCTAAAAGTCAACACAAAGGTTGAGAAATCTAGGTTTGTTGGTAAATTGGTGGACCACAAGATCGATGTAATAATGGACTCTTAAAAACACATTTTAGTAGTCCAAAACGTTATTATTGCACTAAGCTCAGGAACCCGAAGCCTTAATCGTTTGTGCCCCAATTGTATAGGATGTTGCTCAACAACCTAAAAGTATTACTCAATGTTTAAATGCACCCTGGTCAACTTGTGACAGAAATTTCAGGTGGGGGATTGTTCAGTCCGATTGATCTATCCACATACTCGCGCGCTCATACAATAGGAATTGTCGGTTCATGATATTAGTGGGACTTAATTGGCAATAGTGGTAACTTAGGCAATAATATTCAGGCAGTAATTTGGATAGCATACAGTTTAAAACACTTTGAAAACACTTAGAAAAACACTTGTGTCCAATAGTAAAATAAGCAATGTAATTCACCCACGTGAGTTTGGTAATACATTAAGTAGTAAAAGGGGGCTATGAACTCATCTTGTGTACTGATAGTCCAATAATTCACAGATAAAAATATGTCACGAAAACCGTTTGATGCATTCCTATTTTTAAATTAAGGGGAATAAGTAAGAGTACTTCTATTTATAACATTCAATAAAATCTTATAGTTGTTTATCCGTACTAGCGTTTCGGGCTATCATAATTAAAGAGGTCATGACATGACGTTCGAGGAGTTAGGATACTTTAAATCGTAAATCCAACAACATCGTCGAAACGCCATCCGAAGAGGCCTCATTATGAACTCCCTAGTTATTATGGCACTTTGATTAACCAATCAAATATTCTCTTTAGCATAATCATCGACTAATCGTTTTAGTAAAATAATATTTATAAAGTGAAAACGTTTAGAAATATACTTTTCGTAAAAATGACCTAATTTGGTCGTTTTAAGCCCGTTGCTCGCGTTTCTTACGTCCACGTCTTCGTAGTAAGACGAGTGATCAAAATTTTACAATTTTCAAGTTTTTAAGATTCTGTGATGATAGTTTTAAAATTAATGTTCATAACAGCTCGTATGTCGTTTTTCGGCTTTAATTGAGGTAAACTTGTATCGTAATAACTTATTCGTTTTAATCCCGTTTCAGTGATTCCTCGAGTACGTTTATGTTATTAAAAAGAGGTATTATATTTTATAAAGATGAATTCATGATGAAGTGATTTTTAGCTGTTCATAGTTTATAAAATTACTTTTATAAACTTTACTTATCGGAACTGTCAAAATTGTTATCGTTATAGTTCCGTTTTGAACGATCTTGGTGTACGATTCTCGTAATTCAAAAGTTATATCATTATTTTGATGTTTTATAAATAAAAGTTGCGTAATGAATAGTTACTTTTTATAAATTAGTTTTTTATAAAAAGTATGTTATAGTCGTAAAATCGTTTTTAAGTTATCTTTTTCGTTATAGATCCGGTTTTTCGAGTATCTTAATCATTATGGATATCGTCAGGAGGCGTATTATTTTTATCAAAACCTCCTAACCTACTGTACCAAAATTCGAATATTGGACAGCCCTATGTATTTCATACATGTTACTTATAAAAAACCTTGTTTTTTATGTATTATTCACTTAGTAGTTTACTATATAATCTTCTTTAAAAGTTATTTTACATATGTTGGTTCTTTTACTATGTCTCTATCATCCTAGTCATTATAATTCATTTGTAACTAAGTTCAACCCTTTTACTTTCAGTATTTTCATTGTGATGATTAAGAAACTTATAAAACCCTAATTTAACCTAAAACATGTTTATCTTAATCAGTAGGTTAACATACTTTTATTTTACTTTTCCTTAGTAATAGGACCATTGCAGAAGATTAAGTGTATAAAATGATAAATCAATTAAAACCCATTTTAACACATTAAACGTCATTATTGGTGATTTAGCCGTAAATAACATTTAACAATAAAATACAACAATTAAAAGTATGAAGGGATTTGTAAGACCTTAGTGATGATGGTATTGGATGTAAAAGGAATGCTAAAAAACCCTGGTTTTGACTTAAATCAAGACTTTCAAGCTTATAACCCTAGAAGTAGGTTTCCAAAACCTAATCTTTACTTTTTCTTCTTAATCCTTGCATATTGTGATCCAAGGCTTGTAAATCACCTTAGGAATACCTTAAGTATGTTGTGTTATAGGGTGTATAATTTAGAAAATCAAAGTGGGGATTGTGTATTAAAGGGTATTGTGCGTGTGTTTTGGGGATAGAAAGGAAGAAAGAAATGAAATTTACTATGTATAAAGTATGTAATATTTAACATGCATTGCATGCTTATTTATAGTTTAAATATCTACTTAACCCAACCCTAGTTACTTTCTAACCCTAGTTAAGTTAGCATGACAAGTTTGAAAAAAAAATATGTTGTATGACTTACTTTATGGATTATTAGATATTATCTAGATATTATTTACAACTTGAAACTCTTGGTCTCATCCATCTAATTTCGGCATAATGCATGTATATGTGATGTTATATTTAATATTTTGAGTATTGGGTATAAACGTGGGTATTCGTTTAGGCGTAGTTAGGTTTTAGAACTTCCGGGTATGCCTAAACGTATTTTATTATGAAACGTAAGAATTTTACGTAGCCAATAAAAATAAAATGAACAAAGTCATTAATTATCCTCATAATAATCATATAACACTTGCTTGATGTAAACATTTAATCGTTTAATGCCTGTTTACATTGTATGATCATTTTCAGTTTACGCGATTTAACTTAAAGTTTAAAATTAAAAGTGAATGCGTACGAGAAAAAAATAAAAATAAATAAATAGTGAAATTAAATAGTATTGAAAATGACCTGAGAATACGGAATGTTACAAAAGTCCTGGAGTAAGGAAGTTGCAAGCAGTTTCGTCAATAGTTTACGAATGCTGAAGATCCCGGTAGAAGGAGGAATAATTACCTTAAAAAGCAGCAGGTTGGTTTTGCTGGAATGCGCGGTGGTCTCCAGACTTGAAGGGACCCCTTCGGCCACCAAACCGATAGTGGAAGAAAGGATCAAAGTGGCGATAAATCCAGAATATCCGGAACAAACAGTAATGATTGGATCCACTCTCACAGAGGAAGGCTGCAACAAGCTGTGCAGTCTACTCTAACGCAACTTGGACATTTTTGCTTGAAAGCCTGCGGATATGACTGGCGTCCCAAGGCACATTATGAAGCACCGCCTAAACGTGCAGGAGGGATGCTCTCTGGTTAGACAAAAGAAACGGGGACAAGCAGCCGATAGAAACCATGTAATACAAGAAGAAGTAGGAAAACTTATAGAAGCAGGAATCATGAAGGAAGTACACTACCACGACTGGCTGTCTAACCCGATGATGGTAAAAAAAGCATGATGATACTTAGAGGATGTGCGTAGATTTCAAAGATCTAAACAAAGCATGCCCGAAAGATGGTTATTCGCTGCCACAAATAGAATGGAATGTAGAATCCCTATGCGGATTCCCTTTCAAATGCTTTTTGGACGCATACAAAGGCTATCATCAAATACAAATGGCAAAAGAAGACGAGGAAAAAAAAGCTTTCATCACGAGCCAAGGAATATTTTGCTACACAAAGATACCTTTTGGCCAGCGGAATGCTGGAGCCACTTACCAGCGTTTGGTGGACAAAGCATTCCATAAACAGATTAGCAGAAACCTTAAAGTATATGTGGATGACCTTGTTATCAAGAGCCGCAAGGAGGATGAGATAGTCAGAGACATAGAAGAAACGTTCAAAACTCTAAGAGAAATTAACATGAAACTGAATCCTAAAAAATGCACTTTTAGAATAGAAGAAGGGATGTTCTTAGGATACAAAGTTAGCAACAGGGGATTGAAGGTATGCCCAGACTAGGTAGACGTTGTTTTAAGTCTTCCATCCCCAACGTTCTTAAAAGATGTGCAAAAGTTGAACGGAAAGCTCACAAGTCTGAACAGATTCTTAGCCAAATCAGCGAAGAAATCATTACCGTTCTTTAAAACTTTGAAAAAGTGCACAAAGAAGAGTGATTTCCATTGGACCACGGAAGCTGAATAGGCGTTCAAGAAAATGAAATGGCTCATTGCTGAACTTCTCATGCTAGTCGCGCCAATGGAAAAGGAGGAACTCATCGTGTATTTAGCAGCAGTAAAAGAAACAGTGAACGCGGTCCTAATGACAGAAAAAGCAAATGCCCATCTATTTCGTTAGCAGGGCATTAAGGGGTCCGAAAGTAAATTACACGTCGATGGAAAAATTGGTGCTAGCCTTGGTGCATGCCAGTAAGTGCGTAAAGAGATATTTCCAAGCACACCTAATCATAGTAATCACGGACTAACCAATACAACAGGTGTTATCAAGACCAAAAGTAGGAGGGAGACTACATAAGTGGAGCATTGAGTTAGGAGAATACGCAATACATTACATGCCTAGAGTATCAGTTAAGGGGTAGATATTAGCAGACTTCATAGTCGAACGACCAAAGGAGGACTCTCCGGATACTCTGATGACAGAAGAAGAGGAGCTCCTTGAACCATGGATTTTGTTTACGGATGGATCATCTTCTACAGATGGTTCCGGGGCAGGACTGATACTCATAAATCCAGAAGGGATGGAATTCACTTATGCCCTAAGATTCAGGTTTGACGCCACAAACAACGAAGCGGAATATGAAGCTCTAATTTCCGAATTAAAGATAGCAGAACAAATGGGCATAAAAAACCTCTAAGAAAATGTGGATTCGCGATTGGTTTCAAACCAAGTGAACGAAACCTATGTCGCAAAAGAAAATGTCATGATCCGTTATATGGAAAAAGTAAAAATGCTCACCAGTAGCTTCAAAGCGTTCTCTATCAAACAAGTCCCTAGAAGTGAAAACAAAAAACCGATGCGTTAAGTAAAATAGCATCAACAAGTTTTGCACATTTAAGTAAACAAGTGCTGGTTGAAGAGCTAAAGGAAAAGTCTATAAGTGCAATGGAAGTATTGGCAGTAGTAGAAGAAGAAGGAGATATGTGGATGAATCCTATCTTCAAATACCTCATAGATGGAACACTACCAGCAGAGGTGAAAAAGCAAGAGCAGTGAGACACAAGTCGTGGCGGTTTGCCATAATCAATGGGATCCTCTACAAAAACTATTTCCTTGGACCATGGCTACGGTGCGTAGGGCCACTTCAGGCTAATTATGTTCTAAGAGAGATACATGAAGGATCTTGTAGCATGCACGTAGGTACACGATCTGTCATGGCAAAAGCCCTAAGGATTAGTTATTATTAGCCAACCATGCACGAGGACACTATAACGCTAATAAGAGCATGCCAAGACTGTCAAGTTCACAAACCTATTCCAAGGAATCCACAACAAAAGCTATCCCTGATCACATCTCCATGGCCGTTATACAAATAGGGAATTGACATAGCTGGACCTTTTCCGGAAAGGCCAGGGAAAGTCAAATTCTTGATAGTAGCCATCGATTACTTCACAAAATGGATTGATGCAAAACCGGCGGCGACCATTACTAGCAACTAGATCAAAAAATTCGTGTGGGATAATATTTTCTGTAGATTTAGGCTCCTAGGAGAATTTATCTTGGATAATGGAAAGCAGTTTTAGGACAATCCATTCAAAGATTGGTATGAGAAATTATGTATCCGCTAACATTTTGCTTCTATTAAACATCCACAAACCAATGGCCTAGTAGAAAGAGTAAATCACAGTCTCGAAGAAGGGATAAAAGCAAGGTTGGATGAAAGGAGCAAAAACTGGATGGAAGAGCTTTCTCATGTTCTGTGGGCACACAGTACTATGATAAAAACTAGCAATGAAGACACTCCATTCTCGTTAACGTATGGAACGGAAGCCGTCATCCCTATTGATCCCAACTCAAGATCTATTCTTTAGCTTGTAAAGATTATGTTACTTTGGATAAATCCAAAACAACAATGGTAGAAACATTGTGAATACTAAAGAGTATGCGGAATCTACTCTTTAAATCTTAGAAGAAATATCAATGAAATAATAAACTTGAATGAACAATGATATAATCAAAAAGCTTCAATATTAAATAATATGAGTACTCTGTCTAGTACTAGGGTTTGCAACCTTGAAGCTATGCATGCAACTCTATGAATATATGTATGATAACCATAACCTAGGATCTCCTTTTATACACCAAGGAGTCCTTTACAAGATAACTACAAATCTTTAAAGATACTTAAGATCTTCTATAATTCTAATCATATACATATCTTTCTAACTTTATAAGATATACACTTTAAATAAGTCCATACATATTTCTTCACACGTCTTTATCTTCATGCAGTCATTATCTTCTTATGGTAGTCTTAAGTCTTTAGCAGTATTAAGTTCTCTTTAGTAGTATTAAGTTTGTACTGGCAGTACTAACTTTTACACTAGCAGTACTAATCAGTTAGTACTGGTAGTTATAATTTGAGCAGTACAAACTTTTACTATTGGCAGTACTAAGTGTAAAGACTTTTAATTTCCAACAATCCTCCCCTAAACTTGTGATTTACCTCCAAATCATCAAGTTTCTTTGAATTAAAACTTTGTGCTCTGAGAGGATTCTTTTAAACACTTTAATGCCATGGTCTGTTTGCTAGTATGGAGATTTTCCTTAAAAGCACATCTGCCATCTCTGAATGTTGATCCACTTGCAACTTGTTAACCAACATCAACATTAGAGGTCCTCTTGTCAATGGATAATCTTTCTCAACCAGCATGAAAATATCCAATCCTGTCTCTGTAGACACATGATGAATACCACATGTATCATATAACCTCCATGTTAATGGATCATGCATATATCTCTGAAGTTCCAAAAGGTCATCAGTATCAGGTTCAAACAACCTCTTCAATTCAACCTATAATGCTCTTTCTTTGTCATCAGTAGGTTCTGTTGAACTAAATCTTTCTCTAACCATATCCTAAAGTTTCACTAGATCATCTCCGTTAAAATTCTTTAGCATATCTTTAAAGAATTGATATACCTATGTATGATCACCCACTCTGATGATTTTCTAGTATTTTCTTGAATCTTCAATGTAAACCTCCCAGTCAATGATTGGGTATTTGGTTTATAGGGATTCAAAATTCATCCCTTCTTTTGGAACTATGATTATTCATCCCTTCATGTGGGGGTAGGGTTTAGGATTGTGAAAGGTTTGGAGGGATGTGGGGAGGTCAACGGAGTTGACAGAGACAGGTTGTGGGGTATTATGAATTTGGCGGGAAAGGGTTGATGAAGATATACAATACTTTTAAAACCAGGAGTGAAGTTTGGGAGTTTGACACAAATAGCCCCTCAAGGTTATATATGTCTTTGCAATTTTAGTCCTTGGGTTTATAATCGCTTGGGGACTTGGCAAAAATACCCCCTGAATGTTATAAAGGATATTGCAAGTTAAGTCCTTTTGGGTTACATCTTTGGAGGGATGGCAGAAATAACCCTTGTGGTTAATATTTTGGGAAAATGGCAGCATGAGTCCCTCACAATCATTTTCTTTATATCCTTAATTAAATAAGTTTAGGGACTTGGCAATTTTGGCCCCTAAACTTATTTTTCTTCACTTTTTGACTTTGGATTTGTCGGGGTTGACTTTGGTTGACTTTTTCAAACTTGGGCTTTGTCTTGACTTTGTCTTTTCCACACTTTTCCATTCCGTGTCCGGTTTTGTCGTTTTGGCTTCGTTTTTCGTCCTTTTCTTAGATATCCGTTCCTGCACAACACAATTAGCAAAACAAGCATATTTTTGGCATTTTAAGTCCGTTTTTGGTTATTTTAACTTGTTTTTAAAGGTAAAAGGTGTGTGTAATTAAACACATACCAAAATCCCCCATACTAAGGTATTGCCGTGTCCTCACGCAATGCTATGAAGTAAGCATTTAGAAAACTAAGAATCTCAATCACCCTCGACTAATAACCCTGAAAAGTAAAGCTAAGTGTTCAATCAAGGTTAAAGAACTCAAAAGTTTTTGAAAAACCCTTTCTTTACATTTTTTATAATATACACTATTCCTACACATCTTTTTTGTATTTCTTACAATTTTTCATTAATCAACTAACTAGATGTTTTGACTTTTCGATATTTAATAACTTTAAGGATCATAGAACAATGATGCATTTTCCGATCCGAGAATGCCCCAAAAGATAAAATTCATCGTTCCCGACTTTTCACTTATTCCAAACCCAAGCTTAACACGAAATCACCGTTACATTATGAGTAAGATGCCTAATACTACTCATATTTAGCAATTTGTAACTTTCACCTCCGACATTTTTTATCTAGGTTATGCTATTTTGAATTTCAACCATGGATCAACGTTTGCAACATTCTATGTTTCACGCATCCCACCCTAGAATAAATGAGTTTGAAAGTCGAGATCATCCCATGTACCGACTTCGTCTCGGCACATCCCAACCTTGCGTTAAGTGACCGAGGCTTTTGACACCCCACATAGACTAGTATCGGGACTCACGGACCTTAGGTTTCATAAACTCTCAGGTTTTCCGTATATACATAGCTTAAAAAATATAATAGCCAAAGTTCAAAAGCATATTTGAATTTAACAAAAAGAGACCTTTTATTCACACTTAATATTAACCATTATTGCAATTGTAACCCTCGACCTTTTAGAAGGCTGCAACATCGGTTGTGAGCCGGCAAGATGCAGCAAACTTTTATCAGTCCGTATTATTATCCCCCCCCCTACCCCCCCCCCCCCCCCCTTACTATGGGCTTCTTTATAAGGCTTTAACATCCGGTTGTGGCCGGGTGTGGGGGGGGGGGCCAAGATACAACAAACAATTATCAACCCACAGTTTATATTTAATATATTTTTTGCATTTTTTCACCTTTTTTTAATTGAGAAAATGTCTTTTTGAAAAACTCAAGTAGAAATTTGAACTAAGAATAAAGGTTTTGCTATATACTACATAAAAATTATTGAATTAAAGTTTAATTTCCAAAGTAGCACGATAAATACAGGTTAGAATCTATGGGAGAAAAGCGACAAATTACACACATGAGCTCTTAAGATTTCCAAATAATCCTTGGTTTAGCATCCCAACTCTATTAACACTATCATTTTTCATTACTTCGCGAACGCTTAGTCTAAAAGTTAAGGAACAAGCTAGAGCTCAACACGCTCGATAGAGTCAAAATTTACTCTTATTCTACCCAGCAGGAAAGTCAAAATTGTGACAAAACACTTATTTTATTTTTGAAAATTTTTAAATTTTTTTGAAATTTTGGTGTAAAAAAAACGGGATTACGTGAAGAAACAACGGTTGCAGCACATTAAATCGAAGATCCCCCATACTAGAATGAAACATTGTCCTCAATGTTTTACGAAGGGTTTCTACGTAAATCCTAAGCCGTTTATGAATTATGCTTAAAGATAAACGTTAGTCGATAAGATTAGGATATCGGGATTCCCAAATGAAGCTGAGGATTATGAAGCTCTTGTGATCGAAGGACCAATAAAAAAAAAAGTGCCGCGAGCACGAAGGAGCCCCGCTTCAAAAATCCGGGACATCCTGGACAATACAGCACAAAACACAAAACATGGAAAAGGAAAGAGGCAAGCCTCCTCACAACAACTAAACACTTATTCATTACTAAGCTAGCATACTACTACTACTGATAAACTAGGATAAGCATGGGGTGCCTCCCACGAAGCGCTTGTTTAGGGTCACTAAGCTTGACCCAATTCCAGAATTTAATTATTCCTTAAGGAGGTTTGGAGTCCAAAGTAGTGCTTAATTCGATGACCATTCACCTTAAAGTTTGGTCCGGAGTTTTGAGATAACTCAACAGTGCCATATGGAAAGACATGGGCAATGGTGAATGGTCCGGACCAACGGGATTTCAATTTACCCGAAAACATCTTCAATCTAGAGTTAAAGAGGAGAACTTGATCACCGATGTTAAAAACGCGGTTTTTGATTTTTGAGTCATGGATCCTCTTAGTTTTCTCCTTGTAAATCAAAGAATGCTTATAGGCATGATCACGAAGTTCATTTAGTTCATTGAGTTGAACTTTGCGGTGATCACCCGCGGTCTTAAGGTCAAAGTTAGCATGCTTTAAGGCCCAGTAGGCTTTGTGCTCGAGCTCAATCGGTAGATGACATGCCTTTCCATACACTAGCTTGTAAGGAGTACACCTGATGGGTGTTTTGTAAGCTGTGCAGAAAGCCCAGAGAGCGTCATCTAATTTGTCCGACCAAGAGGCACGGTTCTCGCCCACTGTCCTTTCAAGAATTCGTTTCAAGCCACGATTGGATACCTCAACTTGCCCACTTGTTTGTGGGTGATACGCGGTGGAGAGACGATGAGTGACTCCGTATTTAAGCATGACCTTTGCAAACTGGTCATTGCAAAAATGGGTTCCGCGATCACTTATGATAGCACGAGGGGCACCGAATCGGGCGAAGAGAGATTTAAGAAACTTGCAAACAACTCGAGCGTCGTTGGTGGGGCCCCCCCACCCCCCACCCCCCACCCCCCCCGGGTACTTTTGCTTCAACCCATTTTGACAAGTAGTCGACCGCCACGAGTATATATTTGTTCCCTCGTGAAGACGGGAATGGCCCCATGAAATCAATGCCCCAAACGTCAAAGATTTCACAAACTTGGATGGAATTTTGAGGCATCTCATCCCTTTGTGAAATTTTTCCTTGACGTTGGCACGAGTCGCAATTTTTAACCAACTCGTGTGCATCTTTGTAAATAGTGGGCCAAAAGAAACCGGCATCAAAGACCTTTTTGGCGGTGAGATTTGCACCATGATGTCCCCCGGTGGGTCTATTGTGGCAAGCTTTGAGGATGTCGAGAGCTTCTTTGCCGTGCACACACCGTCGGATCACTTGATCCGCACAGATTTTGAACAAGAAGGGGTCATCCCAGAAGTAGTGTTTGACATCTTTGAAAAACTTGTTTTTCTGTTAGGATGACATTCCCTTGACAATGAAATTCCCCGCATGGTAGTTTGCGAAATCTGCAAACCATGGGGTACTATCAACACGAAGAGCAACCGATCCAAGAGTTTCGAGAGGAAATGTTTCTGTGATTTCCTTGTTCTCGAGTTTATCTTGATGAGGGTTCTCAAGTCTGGAAAGATGATCGGCGGCCAGATTCTCTGCTCCTTTTTTATCTCGGATGATAACATCAAATTCTTGGAGCAAAAGGATCCACCGCATCAGTCTTGGCTTAGCATCTTTCTTAGCGAAGAGATACTTTATAGCAGAATGGTCGGTATACACTATGCTCTTAGACAAAACAAGATATGACCGAAATTTCTCAAAAGCGTACACTACGGCAAGCAATTCTTTTTCAGTCGTAGTGTAGTGTGCTTGAGCTTCAGTCATGGTTTTGCTAGCATAGTGAATTGGTTGGAAATGCTTGTTCTTTCGTTGCCCTAGGACTGCCCCGATTGCAAAATCACTTGCATCACACATTAGTTCGAATGGCAAGTCCCAGTCATGAGCAATCAAAATCGGAGCCTCAGCCAATTTTCTTTTAAGTGTATTAAAAGATTCGATACACTCTTTTGAGAAGAAAAATGGAGTCTCTTTTTCAAGCAGGTGAGTCATTGGGCGGGCTATTTTTGAGAAGTCTTGTATGAAACGTCGGTAAAAACCGGCATGCCCAAGAAAACTTCGGACACCTTTCACAGTAGTCGGGTGAGGGAGCTTGGCGATAACGTCAACTTTAGCTCGATCGACCTCAATTCCTGATTTAGAGATTTTGTGTCCAAGAACAATGCCTTCTTTTACCATGAAATGGCTTTTCTCCCAGTTTAGGACCAAATTGGTGTCTTCACACCGTTTTAACATTTTGTCCAAATGGGATAGGCATGTAGAGAAAGAATCCCCGAAGACTGAAAAGTCATCCATAAACACTTCCATCGTTTTTTCGATCATGTCGTGGAAGATTGCCATCATACATCGTTGGAACGTGCCAGGTGCATTGCATAGCCCAAAAGGCATGCGACGATAGGCAAATGTTCCGTATGGGCAAGTAAAGGTTGTCTTTTCTTGGTCCTTCGGGTCTATGGGAATCTGGAAATAACCCGAAAAGCCATCGAGGAAACAATAGAATTGGTTTCCCGCGAGTCTTTCGAGCATTTGGTCCATGAAGGGAAGTGGGAAGTGGTCCTTTCGGGTAGCCTCATTCAACTTTCTATAGTCCGGATCACACACTACTCCACACCGCTGTGACCAATCGAGTCTGGTATAAGACATTTTCATCATTTTTGATGACGGTCATGGCCACCCTTCTTCGGTACACAATGCCCGGCTACCTTGGACCTGTCAGAGATCGGAAAAATTAATATCCGCGTCAAGAAGAAGTTTTCACATTTATTCTTGATGACGTCATGGATTTTGTGGGATTTATACCCCGCCTTTTATGCTGAACGTTGGTTTAAGTCCTCTTCCATGAGAATTTTGTGGGTACAAAACTCTGGGTTGATACCCTTGATATCAGAAAGTTTCCAAGCGATGGCTCGCTTGTGGGACTTTAGAACCTCGATTAGAGCTGCCTTTTCCTCATTCTTTAAATCTTTTGCAATTATGACGGGTAACTTGTCGTTACCCTCCAAAAATGCATATTCTAAATGAGGTGGCAAGTCCTTGAGTTCAACCTCAGGGGGCTCATTGACTGAAGAGTTTGCTTCACAAATTTTAAGATCTTTTCGAGTTTCTGGAAAATAATTTCCTTGATTGGGAGGTGGTGGTGATGGATCACTATTAAGAATTGCTTCGAGGAGAAGTATGTCCCCATCAGGGTCATAATATGTAGGATCAACTTCCGGTGAAGTTGGATCATCCTCTATAGCAAGAAAAGAGTCGGCTTCTTCGAAAAGGAGAAAATCACTGTCCCCAAATGGAGTTAAAGTAGGAGAGGTGGTAGAAACGATTGGATCATAGTAAGGAGTGGGATTGCCACTCGAGATCACATCTGAGAAACCAAGAACTTCTTGAGAGTATTCTTCACAAGCCATATCAATGACGTCAATTCGGTTTGCCGTCATATGATTGTAATTAGCCGTGTATCTCGAAGTTTGGTCCAGATTGAATGTAATGGCCTCTCTGCCAACACGAAGGGTTATTTCACCTTCGTATACATCGATTAATGCACGACTGGTCTTTAAGAAACTCCTCCCGAGAATTAGAGGTACTCGGGGGTCTGGCTCAAAATCGACGACCACAAAATCTGCAGGAAATTGAAACTTTCCCACCGTTACATAGACGTCTTCAGCGATACCGATTGGTTCAGAGATTGATTGATCCGCTAGCTCTAGTGTCATGCAAGTCAGGGTTATTTCGGGAAGAGAGAGATTTTTCCATACGGAATATGGCATAAGATTAATGCTTGGCTCCAAGAGAAAGCGGTCCAAGGCTTGGCATTATTAATCCCAGAGAATTCACCTGGAATAAGAAATCGCCATGGTCCCAAGTTTCTTTGGTAACTTGTTTTAGGAGAACCGCTGAGCAATTTTCATTCATGGGGTTCTGAGCCATTTCACTTAACTTTTCTTTGTTTCGGATTAAGGTTTTTTAGAGTCGAGGCGAGGCGAATTTGGGCAAATAAGCCTCAAGGCATTCCGTATAAGCTAATTTGAAACTCAAATCACGAAAGATTTCATAGAATTTCATCAAATTTAGGTCGTTAGCTTTTCACGACGTCTTTCATCATTTCTTTCTTGAAGGAAATGGAATCGATGCTTTTTTGGTTAGGCTTTGAACAATAACTGGAGCATTTACGGGGCTTAATCTTGATTCATGATGGACCAACAAGAACAATCAAGGTTGGATGTCATCGGTGCTTCCGTTATTATAGGAGGCACCGTAATACCTTTGTGACCTCAGGTTCACGTTCAACTACATTAGGAGAAGGAAGTAGTATGATTCGTGGGTCCCCTTGTAAGCTACACCACTTGAGTGGTAATACCCTTAAATCCTCCTTCGGGTTAGTAACACATGTTACTAAAGGAGAGTTCCAAAGGTTAGAGGCGGTATTTGGCGAGTGAGAAATTTGAAAGCATGTCGTGAGATTAGTCAATTGATTTTCCATGTTTTGACCTTGAGTTTGCATGTTCCTCATCACATCATCATTAGCCTTTATGTAGGCTTGGAAATCTTCCTTTGATACACCTTGAATTTGAGGAACTGGAGCTTGATTGGCGGGAGCCTGATAAGCAGGAGGTTGAACAACCTGAGGTAAATAGATTTGACCTTGATGAACCGAGGGTTGGTAAGCTGAAGCTTGATTGAAATTCCCCCGGTTTTGGTTGTAACGATTCTGATTGTTTCCTTGATTTTGCACATTATGATTGTTTTGAGCGGGAGGAAAACCGGGAGAGTCAAATATGATTTGAAATACATGGCTCGATAACTGGTGTTTCCTTGGTTGTAGTTAGTTGCGGCTGCTTGAGAGACATATTCTTGGATATTATCTCGATAAACATTGCCAGAAGTGGCTGGACAAGTTTGGTAGGAATGAGCACCACCGCAAGTAACACAACTTTCCTCAACCTAACCGCTTTGACGGGAGTAGGAGTAGAGATTGAAATTTCTTATCGAAGAAGTAAGCTTCACACCATATCTTTCAACTCAGCAACATCGGAAGAGATTCTGGGGGTGGAAGTGCTCGAACTCACTTTGGCAACAACCGGTTTGTTACGTGAATTATGAAACTTTGGATTTGCTTTCAATGATTCTTAGGCAATCACGAGGCATTTTATCCAAAAAGTTGCCACCCGCGCGGAATTTAAAGAATCTTGATCGATTAGAGTTTCCAAGGCATTATAAAATGTATCGAGTATGAAGCAATTTGAAAATCCATGATGTGGACATACCCGAGAGAAGAACGTTATAATCGGATCCCATGGCTTCAATAAAACGCTCCGCAAATCCTTTGTTAAAATCTCTGATTCTCATTTCGAAGATTGGTTATGTTTTAGATGGAAGGGAAAAATTTATTGATGAATTTTTGAGACAAGATCATCCCTGTTTTGAATCGATCAAGGGGTTTCATTTTCAAAGCCAAGTCCGTGTTGGTCCACCTCAGAGGGAAAGGGAAAAGTAAAAGCTTTACCGACATACTCCGGGACGATTCGACGAACTTCATCGAGAAAGTGATTCTTGTTGAAATATCGGATGTGGGCATGAGGATCTTCTTTGTCATGTCCAAAGAATTGCTTGTTTTGTGCGCGCTGTCGTAGTAAGCAGACCGTGCTTAAGCTCAAAGTGTACCGCAGGGGCTATATCGGCACAACGATGGCATCCTCGTAACCCGCGGTGGGTGCTTCAAGCAACTGAGCCATAGTCCGGGTATCATCCATCGGAGCTAAGGGATCTGGATTTTCAAAAGCTTCGTTCTCAGATTAAATTGTTCAAGGCAACAGGTTGGATAGGGGCCTGGTGTTGTTGAGCATGAAGGATTACGATTTTGGGAACGAGTGTGCAAACACTAAGAAGAAAATTTTACACAGCTAATTTTTTTTGTTCATTTTTGGTTTATCAAAAGTAAATTCACAATTTATTTTAATAACGGACAACGATAAAGACAACTTAAACCTAATAATCGACAAGCTTCTCGGTAACTCTTCAAAAAGAAAAACGCACAAAGGAGCGGAGGAATAGGAAAGCGCGAAGCTATTAAAAACCTTTTTCCTTTAGGGTCGTAGTTCCTCGGAACAACCCGCCTTATACCCCTCTTATAGTTTGTTTATCTTTTAAAAGGTGAACCGTACCTCGCAAGTGACACAAAAGGCAAGTTTTTAAATCTTTTGTTCGAGTTGGGAACCAAAAAGTTCACCGGAAGTTATTATGATAATACCTCAATTGAGAATATTATATTTTGGTATTTTTACCAATTTGTGAATTTTATTGATAATTAAAGACAATGTTTTTATCTTTTTGGTTTTTTTTTTGGTTTATATGATAATATTCACAGATTCAAACACTTCTTGACAAACGTAACGATAATCGGTTTCACAGCCTCCCCGGCAGCGGCGCCAAAAATTTGATTGGTGCTAAACTACACCTTAAAATATATATAATATATAATACAATATATATAGTAAGTATAATTTAAAAACAATCAATGAAACCGAGGAGTAGTATAGAATATCCCCGGGTCGTTTATCCCCAACGAGGCTGTGCTGGAGAATCGATACAGTCGGAAAATTGGAGTTTGAATGAGATTAATGATTTGAGAGAGTAGAAAGCTAAATTAATCAATAACAAACAAAAACGATTGAGAAAAACCTAAAAATTATGAAATTAAGCTGAAAAACGAGAGCAGGAATCCCGAACAAGGGGTCAAAAACCTAAAATCTTCAAAATTAACCCTACAAAGAAATTTTTACTTCTAAACTACTCTAGGGAACTAATAATGAAGAATGAAAAAGACTAGACTGAAAACGGAGGTCGTTTGACCCAAAAACGAGTCAAGTCAAGATCCGTACCCGAGACCCGTTCTTTAAAAATCAAAAGTTTGAAAAATTAACCCTACGAAAGTCTTTCTATTTTTCCTACGTAAAATATGACTAAAGAAAATTTTCTAAAAAAGAAAAATATTTTTTTGATAATTTTTGTATTTTTTATGAATTTTTAAAACTTTTAATGAAATTAAATTATAAAAAATACTAAACTATTTTTAAAAATTCTGAAAAAATTACTAAAAATACTTGACCCTAAATCCTACCTAAGAAAAATAAGAAACCCAAAATTCAGCTTATGAATAAGCTGAAAATAAGCTCGAAAGAGCTTATAGGCTAAAGGGGTAAAACAAGGTTAAATAAATAACCACTTGGGCTTCTAACTAAAGTCCTAAAGGGCACACCAAGCGTAAGTTCTTGGTTATAAAAGAGGGGTGTATGAGGGTTGAGACCCGGGTTCGAGTCTTGCTCACCCGGGTTTCCTCTTATCTCCCTTCTTTTTTTTTAGAAAACTTTTTAAACAAACTTATTAAACACCTTGAGCTTATCAATTTTTATAACTACAACTTTTTGAGAAAAGCTAAAAATAAGCTGGAAAAGCTTATTGAAAATAGACAGAAAGCTTAATATGGCTTAAAGTCAAACATGGCTTTTCCTTATGGCTTTTTTGGACTAATAAGCTAATATTTGAACTAATAAGCTGAAAGGGGTGATATAACTTAACCTAATAAGCACTTATGAATTAAAACCTAGCAACTAAATAAGCTGAAAAAGGGCTGAATAGGCAGAAAGCTTAAACAAGCTTAAGGGCACATGATTTTTGATTTTAAACACACAACAAGCTAAGGAATTTAAAAATAAGCTAAGACAAACAGAAAACCAAGCTAAATAAGTAAAAGAGAATAAAAAACTATAACTAATAAGCTCCTAATAAGCTAGAAAAAGAAAATAAGCAATTTACTACACTAAACTAAATGAAACAGTCAAAGAGCCTACTTTGAGCTTAAATTTAAGCTACCTAGAGGACGACTTAGGGTCTGAAAATCTAGGGCTTAATAAAGGGGCTTATTCATTTTCTAGAAAAGCAAAAGACTTAAACTAATGAACACAAATAAGCCAAGAAAAATGGGTTTGAAAACAAGCTTTTGCACCAAGGCAAATTTACTAAAAAAAGGGGGGCTTAACTTATCAGCTTAAAATAAGCTGTTAAATAAGCTCAAATTGAAAAACTTAGTTAAAACAGATGAAAAGGGGCTTATGAAAAACTTATATTCAAAATTCCATTTTCTAAAAACAAAGTAAACATGCTAATTTTTTTTCTTTGAAAGAGGAAGAGCTTTTCTCTTATACTAAAAGATACACAAAAATCTTGTTTGGCAGTTTTTGACTTAGGTAAACAAATGACTCGGACACTTTTAAAAACTTGTATAGACTTCTCAAATGACACACCTTGAAGCTAAAACTCAAATATACAAGAGCTTATCCAAATAAGCTCTTGTACCTTTTTCAAAAACCAACAGATTTAAAGAACACTTATAAAACTTGAAAAACAGTTTTTGGACTAAAAAACTTTGAAAAAACAGACTCAAAAGGGCTTAATACTTTAAGCCAAAGTTGGACAATTGACATCAACCCATAACCTTCCCATTTCTACCTATTTTGGGCTTAACCCAAACACCCTCTTATATTTTAAAAAATGAATTTTAAAACTTAAAAAGACTGAATTAAGCTCAAACTTTTGAAGTCAACTATCAAATATGCAATAATAAGCACTAAAAAGTAAAAAGCAAAAAGAAATAAGCATTTTCATAAGCAATAACTAAAAGTGAGAGAATAAGTTTAATATCTTCTAGGCATTATTAACTTTAAGACTGAATAATGCATAAAAACATTAACCAAACATAAATAATGGACATAAACAAGTAAGAAAAACAAGAATAAGCTAAAAATAAAAGCAAAATAAGTTTGTTGCTACAGTAACTTTTAAGCAAAAATTTAAAAAGAAAGCATACATTGATCCTTGCTCAAAACAGGATTATGAATACCTAAATAAGCTCTAAAACCTACCCATTAGCTTATAAATAAGCTATACTAAGCAACCAATGAGCCATCCAAGACTGCTCATTCATCCTTTAGCTTATCAAACAGTGACCCTTTTTTTTTCTTTTAATTTTTTCTTGGTATCTTGTATAAAAGTTTTGAAAACATGTTAAAAGTCCTTATATTAAGAGCTTATATGGTTTTTAAAGAAACACAAGTAGCTTAGAACACAATGTGAAAGTTAAATCTCAATTTTCATTAAAAATATTACACGTACATAAAAATTTAACTGAATTACAATATTTAAAAACTGAACTTCTAAAAATTACACACTAAAAAAAAAACTACTCTCCTCTGCCACAATGGCTTACAAAAGCTTTATATAGCAAAAATAAGCTAGGGATTGCACACTTGTCTTCTCTCCTTATGTGCTTCTTTGTAGACACAAAAATCGTCTTGTGTTAGTTGTGAAATTGACTCCAAAGTTAATCCTGGCCCTTCAATTTATCTGGGTGCCCAAGGTCCTCAAATCTAAATCCCTTGATCGAAATTGTGGGTTTTTAGATTGCCTCCCGTGGATAAAGTGCTGTGTCCTGTAATAACAGGATCTGAATGAGATCCTTGAACGATTTATAGTCTAATTGAATAAATCCCAAGATACGAGAAGACAAATGACTGTGAATATAAATATTGACGCGGACTTATTCATATACTATACAAGAACGAACACAAGAACAAATACTAAAATTGCTATTACTATTACTATTTGATTGTGAATACTCAATCAACTGATATCTTTACAATACTATTCTATGTTCCTTTTATAAGCTTAAGGAACCCTAAACGCGTTAAGAGATAATGCTTATCTCTTCCTAAATCAACGCTAATTAAACTAATTACTAAAATTACAACAAGACTTAAACTTCTGACCAAGCAGTAATAACTCTTTAAACTGCCGAGACTTACGTTAATGCTGGACGAACTTAACTTGCTCTACCAGACTTAACGTCTAAACTAACATACACACTAATTAGCTATCAGTACTAACTATAACAACAACTTAACTTTAATACAACAGGGATTAAGTCTTTTACAATATTTTCCTAACAATCCTCCCCTAACTTGATCTTCATTTATGAACTTCAAGTTTCTTCGTACTTTTGGCTTCACTTTGGGCTTTAGAGGATTGTCTTGAACTTTTGTCTTCAAAATAATATGTCTTTAAGTCTTCAAATCTTGACAGCAACAATCCATCAAAGCTGATTATCAATCATTGTATCAGCAACTTTACAATTTTGTTACAATCAAATGTAAAGTTTCATTCTAATTCTCATCACGTCCAGGTGTGTTAACTCCTGTGATAGGTGAATCAAGCGAAAATTTAAAATGGATTTTGATGTCTCATTACCAGTTAGAGCCATTAACTCTGGAGTAATCAGTTCTTTGGCCACCAGAAAGGTGTATGTCCCATGGTCGAAAGCTGAAAACCATTTCAACTCTCAGTACTTGAAACATTGGGAGTTGAATACCATAAGGTTTTTAGCAAACAGTCCATCAACGGATTTTGATATGCCCTTTACCTGTAGCCGTTTCTCAAGGGCTAGTCAATCCTTTGGGACCTAGAAAAGGTAAATTCCATGGTGGATTGATAACCATAGTCAACTCTTTGTACATAAAACTTGGTGAGTTGATATACCATCCACTTTTTGGTAAAGTCAACCATCTAATATGGATTTGCAATTTTGTCTTTTACCATAAGCATAATCTTAGGACTAGTTGATGTTTTTCCACGGCCTTACACAAGCCATAAACTTGTGGCCTAGCCAAACTCTTCCACTTTAACATCTATGTTGAGTTGAAAACATACAACTTATTTGCAATTTGTCCAACCATAGAACGAATTTTTGAGAGTCTTTACCAAGAGCCGTTTGCTCTGGACTAGCCAGTCCTTATGTTGGTTCAGACCTGGTGAACTGGAAAAAAATAACATTTGTTGGTGTTAAGTGTATAGCCCCTATCACCAAGTGTTATCTTCTCATCTTCTATCCTAGGTTATTAACCTTACAAACTTCACTACTTTCTAATTCCAGCTTGTTTTTCAACAATCTATAGCAATCCACATCATCTTTCCTATCCAAAGCTTCCTTTTCAACTAGTTTGACATACCTCAGCAGATAAAGGATACTTTCTATCAGAAACATGTAAACATCCATAGATTCTAAGTTCAAACAATGTACCCTACAAGTATCATAGTATCTCCAACTTATAATCTTTTGCTGTCCTATCTCACTCCATATAAAATCTGTGCTAAGAGGTTCTTCAAACATAATTCTTAAACATTTCCAAAAACCCTTTTCTAACTTATCCTCTGGCCCATCCATTCCATATCTATTCATCACAACCATACAGCTCAGTAACACACACACACACACACACACAGACTATAGATTCATAATGCAGCAAAATAAATAATACGATATCTGTTCCAATCTTCCCTAAACAATTTTGATATACTCCTTTTTCTCCTTGTTTAATAATCTTATAAGTAGCTACACTAGGTGTTTTCATAGCTACAGGAACAGGATTAATAGGAGTTTCAGTACCTGTGTTAGACTCTTCATGCTTACCAACCTTATCTGAATCTTCAGAATCATTTTCATCAACACTTGTATTCATACCTTTCCTTGCCATTTGCTTTCTTCTCTTTCCAGACTTCTTTGTTGATTCATCCTCCTTTGATTCATCATCTTTATCTTCTTTCAGTCTTTTTGGAGTCTTTGTTTGAAGCTCTTCACCAAATCTTTTCAAGCTAGCTTTAGTGGCTTCAAAACTTATTGGAGCAAAGGACTCAATCTGTTTTACAAGCTTGTCAAACTCTTCCTTGACTTCTGCAAAACTCAATTTCTTCAGCTGATTTATCTTCCATGTCCCTTGATTCTTTAAGTAGTTCATCATGTAAGTTTTCAGCTGTGATTGGGTCATGGGCTTGTTCCTTTTAGCTTTGGCTCTTTCTTCAGCAAACAACTTCTTTCTTTGATTTACAAGATCCACTATTCTTTTTGCAAAATCTTCTCCTTGAAGTTCACTTCCAAGCATGCTCTTTGACAACTCTGCATTAGCTTCAAGCTTTACTCTAATCAAATCCCAATCTTCATTTGTGTAATGCTGAGCCTCAAACTGTACTTGAGCTTTTCTTTTCTTTTGTTGCTCAGTCAGCTCTTCTTCTTCTGTAATTCTTTGTGCTAGGAGAGCATCCAAATGTTTTTGCTTAGCCTCATCTTCTTTTTGTAAGGAATCCAATCTTATTGCTTCTGCAAGGCTAGCTTCTTCTTGTAAGATTTGTTTCTTTGAGTTCTTTGGAGTTTCTTCACTCAGCATATGAGCTTTCCCTTCTCTTTGTCCTTTATTTTCACCAGCAGTACTATCTTGCTCAATAACAGTATTAAGTTTAATACTACCAGTATTAACTTTACTAGCAGTATTAACTTCAATACTAGCAGCATTAATCTCACCAGCAGTATTAATCTTTTCAGCACCAGCATCATCTTCTTGAAAGTCCAAGCTTGAGACTACTTTCTTACCTTTAGTCTCTTTTCTTCTCTTGTACCTCCTTCCTTTGTCAATGGACCTTGGTTTTAAGGAGGCAACCTTTGAGAGAGTTTTGGCTGCTTCAAGAGTGTTTGGGCTTATATCTTCCACTTGTTCCTCCCCTGAAGCATGTGCCTTTGTTGTAGGAGGTGTAACCAGTCCTTGTATTGAAGAATCTTGAGGATCAGCTTGACTTTTCCTCCCTTGAGCCTCAGGTTCTTCATCCTCTGAATCTGTCAAAACTAAATTCCTCCTTTTTAGAAACCCTTCCAACTTCTTCACCTTCTTGACTAGCTTCACTATTGCATTTCCCATGGTTAGCTTGGTTTGTTTGAGATCCAATTCCAGGCTATCTATTCTTGAAATCAACTTGGGAACTGTGTGAAGCAAATCATCCATAGGCATGCGACTTGGAGCCTGTTCTTGTGAGGGTGAGAAGTGATGGTGGACAGGAGAGTGCTCCTCATAGAGGTACTCATCTGTGGTAGGTTCAGTCTCAGGTGGTGGTGGTGGTGTTGGTGATGGAATAGGTAGGTGTGATTTGTTATGGAATCAAGTGGACGTGTAGATGTAGATGTTGGGATAGGTGGGTGGTTGGGTGGTGATGGTTGGGATTGTGCTTGAGCAGCAGATCTTGTCCTGCAATAGGGTTAGTAGTCAACTAGCACATGGAACAATAAAGGACCTTGGTGACCCCCTAAAAACCCCATTCAGTATGCCCAAAAATCTTTTGGTCAGGCTCAAAGCTAGTTAAGTGGTGTGTGTTTTCTGTTTTGAATATTCAAAATTATGTGCAGAAAATGGGGATACATCAAAAACATTTTCTTGACTTTAAATTGCCAACATACCATCAAAAATGAGTTTGAAAAAAATTATAACCTCTACCAGTGGATAGACAGATCAAAGCAGTAGCAATATTGCTACCAAATTGATCCCATCCAACCACTTTAGAGCTTATACATGCAAAAGATGGAGGACCAACATTGGGGTGTAAAGAAACTTTTCCAAAAGGTAAAAGTTCCATCAGTAGGATACCCTATTTGGCCCATACCCTCAAAAAGGTCATCATTAGGTAGCATTGAAATTCCTGTGGCGTCATCTAATTGAAGTGAATCCCTAATTGACGCCTCAGAGATTATGTACCTTTTGGTATCAACTGTTGCACTAATTTCTAGAGACCCATCTTCTCTAGTACTTGCAACAGCACTCTGCCAAAATTGTTTCACAAGAGAATCATAGATAGTTGGATTAGCAGTTAATGCATACCTGAGGTTGGAACCTCGAAGAAAGTCCACTATCTCAGCAAACCCTGCACTCTCGTTAGGCTTGCGCAAAAACCCTACTTGATTGTGTTTGTCACAATAATTCAATTGAGCCATGTGACACCCGTATTAAGTACTTAGGTTTTATTGTGAATTAAAATGTAGATGCTGGTAGCAGAACGCTTGACTATATTCGTTAGAGAGAAAATTTTTGACTTTGCAAAAGAAAAGGAGATAGCAATAAAAGAAAAGTATGAAAGAGAAATCAAACTTTATCTATATATAGCTACTCTGTTGGACTACTATTGCGCCGTAAAAATCTCTAACGGTTACATTTAAACAGTAATTAAGCAGAAAAAGTCAAATTTCCCGCAACCAGCATTAACATAAACCACCAGTATTAACAATTTACACTACCAGACTTAATTTTGGTCAAACAGAATTAATTAAGAGTCAACCTGAATTAACTCTATTTCAACCAGAATTAAGTGTGTATGAAAAAATGGTCAATTGTTAAAACCTTGCTACGCCTCCCTTTTCATTCATGCTATGCCTGCAAACGTAGTCTAAAACAAAGAAAAACAGATTGCAGAAATTGTATAAACAGAATTAATGAAAACTTAACTACCTGAATTAACTCTACTTAACTACCAGTATTAATAGAATATAACTACCAGGATTAAAAATAATAAACTAACAGAATTAAGATTACTTAGCTACTATAAGAACAAACTATACATCTAAGCCTCCCCTTAAATGTTGCTATGGATTGATCATACCAATGCTAACCACCAAGTAATTAAACCGAGGGCCATCAAATGGTTTGGTCAACAAGTCAGCTACATTTAAGTCTGTGTGGATTTTCTCCACACTTATGAGCTTCTTCTCATAACAATCTCTGATGAAGTGGTGACGAATCTCAATGTGTTTGGTCTTAGAATGATAGACAGGGTTCTTCACAATGCAGATTGTGCTTTCATTATCAATGTGGATTTTGGTCTTCATGAAGTTGAAACCATAGTCCAACAATTGATTTTGAACCCACAACACTTGTCCACAGCAATTTGCAGCAGCTACATATTCAGCTTCAGTTGTTGAAGTGGCTACAATAGTCTGTTTCTTGCATTGCCAGGAGATAAGTCTTTGACCAAGAAATTGACAACCACCTGTTGTGGATTTTCTGTCAAGGTTGGACCCACCATAGTCACTATCAGAGAATGCTTCCAAGTCAAAGGGTGATTCCCTAGGATACCATAAGCCCAAGTTTGGTTTGCCCTTGAGATACTTGAAGATCCTCTTGACAGCATTGAGATGAGAAGTCTTTGGAGTTACCTGAAAACGTGAACAAACACATACTGCATACATAATATCAGGTCTAGAGGCAGTTAAGTACATAAAGGAACCGATCATGGATCTGTACAAGTGTACATCTACATCAAAAGCTTCCTCATCCTTTGTCAAGGGCAACTTTGTCTCCATGGGTGTTATTGCAGCTTTTACATTCATAAGATCAAATTTCTTGAGTATCTCAGCTACATACTTGTCCTGAGAGATGAATATCCCTCCCTTGTTCTGTTTGACTTGTAGACCTAAGAAAAATGTGAGTTCACCCATGGAACTCATCTGAAATCTGCTTTTCATCAAGGCTTCAAATTCATCACACCAAGACTTGTTGGTAGAACCAAAAATGATATCATCCACATACACTTGAACCAGCATGATTGGTATGTGCTTAATTACACATACCTTTTACCTTTAAAAACGAGGTAAAATAACCAAAAACGGACTCAAAATGCCAAATATATGCTTGTGTTGCTAATTGTGTTGTGCAGGAACGGATATCTCACAAA
>BQNB010005284.1:82913-99902 GCA_026074375.1 Tanacetum coccineum | reverse complement strand
CCTTTTTGCCTTGGTTAAGGGCATTTGGTTGAGATCTGCATTTGTGTTATTCTATATGTGTACTATTTGACGAATCAATCATCCTGATCAACTAAAGGATGCAAGCTGCTCAGGATCGAAAAAAGAGTTATGCCGATCGGAAGCGAAAGCCGATGGAGTTCGAGGTTAGGGACAGGGTTATGCTCAAGGTCTCACCTTGGAAAGGGGTCGTACGGTTCGGTAAGCGGGGCAAGCTGAACCCGAGATATGTTGGACCTTTCAGGGTGTTAGCCAAAGTTGGGAAAGTTATCTATAGGCTGGAACTTCCTCAAGAGTTTAGCAGAGTTCACCATACTTTCCATGTGTCTAATCTGAAGAATGTTACGCTGACGAACCTTTAGTCATGCCGTTAGAAGGAATTCATGTTGACGATAAGCTCCAGTTTGTGGAAGAGCCCGTTGAAATCATGGAACGGGAGATCAAACGATTGAAGCGAAGCCGGATACCATTGGTTAAGGTTCGCTGGAACTCTAGGCGGGGCCCTGAGTTCACCTGGGAACGTGAAGATTCGTTCAAACAAAAATACCCACAACTCTTCACAAACCGGACTTCGTCATCCACTACGAGGTCTTAAGCTTTGAGGACAAAGCTCTTTTAACGGGTGGAGACTGTAACATTTCTCAATTTCAGGTCATTTTACGACTCCTATTAAATTGTCACTATTTATTTTGATCCGATACGCGTTTACTTTTAATTTTGCTTTAGAGCTAAATCGCGTAGACTAGAAATAACCATTTAATGTAAACGGCCATCAAATAAATTAAGGTCCACATCCACCAAGTAATAAATAATTATTAAGAAGATAATTATTAACTTTGCGTGTTTTATTTTTATTGGTCACGTAAAAGGGTTACGTTTCGCAATAAAATACATTTGGACATACCCCAGAAATACCTAGACTTACCTAGACTCAAACCAATACCCACTTTGAAACCTTAAACACAAAAATTAAATCAATTTTGTATATGTGACCCACTAAGGGCCGGTTACACACACAAACACACCTAGAAAATCTCCTAATGATCCTCACAAGTACTTGTACATCTCCTAGTTAATTAATATGTGTCCTTAATGTCTCCACTAACCCATTACACATTGGATAATAACCAATGAACCCTCCCTTGCCCCTTTAGGTCACGGCAACATGCATGTATTAGTACAAATCCTTAAGATTTCTAGTATCTAACCAAATCTTGTACAAATATACTCTAATTAAGACATGTACTTGAGTGGTTTAACAAAACAAGGTGTAGTTAACTAGAAACCACAAAACCACTTGTGTTAGGGCACGGTTTGGTTTGTTCATGTGACTAGGAATTGTAACTAGCTCATTTCCTATAAATACTCACTCACACATACACTTGAACACTTCTAAAACCCTCAAAACTTTCCCTCAAAGCAAAAGCTATTCTCATTAATCCCTCTTACATTCGGCTACCTTATAACCGAACCCATACACGCCCCACATTCTTCCTAAGGACACAAGGTGCTCTTGGGTTAGCATACAAGAGATTTAAGAAGTGTACACGAGCTAGGGTTGGGCATTTACAAAGTATTGAAGCTTGGGATTTGGTTATTGATCGCGTTTTACACACGTGGATTGCCACATTACTCGCATACACTCAAACAAGGCGCTAGGACCTTTGTAAGTCACATTCAAACTCATGACAATCGTATTATGCGTATTCTTTTCGTAATGACTAGCTTATGGGTCAAATGTATGTATGTATAGCACACTAGCTTGAGAACACGCATGATAAATGAATTAAGGACGCATGATGCGTATTATGAATACACTTAACAACTGGTGTGGTGGTAAAACTATAAAGGAAATGAGTAACGTGTTTAGTAACAAATATGGTTTTGAAAACCATCCATTATAAGAAAAAACCATACGTAAACTCTTAAGGAAAAACACGACACAATGGCTTTGGAAGGTATACACGACTTAAACAAATGTTTGCATGGGTAACACGACTAGTGTATAGGGGCTAACGAACGAAATATAATTGCTAAGACTATTTTCGAATCCTATATATGGTTAGAGAAACCAATGGACCTCTCACGATCCAACATGCCACGTTCGGGCCCAACCGGCCCAACGACCTATTAGTGAAGGCTCTCAACTTATAATTAAGCTCCCATGAGCTTATCGAGGGCTTGTACGAAACATGAACCCGTAGGAAAGAATCAAATGTTTAAGAAAATGTTCGGGCCATAAGCGGGCCCAATAAGGCCGAACAAGCCAAACAGGCCCAACAATAGGACCTACGAAGTGGTAATAAGCTCTACGAGCTTATTAAGGTGACCTACGAGCTTATTGAAACTTATATAGGCCCTTATACCCTTTAAAAACAAAACGAACCTTAATGGACCTTGGTACTAATTTTCAGTAAATGGTTGTTGGGCCAACGAGCCCAATAAGCTCAAAATAAGCTCATCCGAGCTTATCAATAAGCCAAACAGCTTAAGCAAACTTAAATAAGCTTAACGAATGCATTTGTACTACCCGGACTAACTATAACATTACCAGTAGTAACCATTATGGTACTACCAGTACTAATGACAATATTATTCTACCAGGAGTAACTAATATGCTACCAGTAGTAATGACTATATCTACCAGTAGTAACTATAAAGACCTAAATTTCATTTTTGTAAACTTAAAGGACTAATTATGTAATTATCAAAACTAAAGGGTTTACAGTGTAAATGTTTATATTTTATAAACCTAGGGACTAAAGTGTAATATCTAGAAGCTTAAGGGTATATTTGTGATCAAAAGTGAAATAATAAAACGCTTAAAGAATCG
The DNA here is from genome assembly GCA_026074375.1 of Tanacetum coccineum. NCBI lineage: Eukaryota > Viridiplantae > Streptophyta > Magnoliopsida > Asterales > Asteraceae > Tanacetum > Tanacetum coccineum. The sequence continues at coordinate 97,051 of BQNB010005284.1, read as the reverse complement.
GTCGAATATTAATATATTCGGACATTAAACGGGTTTAATTTACGACTTAATAAATAAGTATATTTATTAAGAAAGTATATCCGTTTTCCCAAGAGCCATCAAACAATTTCAAATACATTAAACACGTACACCACCACACAAGTGATAACAGTATATATAAACTAGCAAATTTATTGTAGTTTATACATTGAGTCTTTAGCCTAAACTTGTAGACTAAGACTGGCCGTATTTACTTAGGTATTTGACGGTGTGATTCATACTTGGATATCTATTATCAATTTCCAGAGGACTATTCACTCAGGTGAGTTCATAGCCCCATGTTTTACAATTATTTAAATGATTTACATCCTTGGGGTGAGAACATGCTTTGTTTTACAAATTGGACGCAAGTGTACATTTTATACAAGAATGAGCTAATGAGGACAACTTAAACCTGCTGAATAATGGTCTTGAAAATAGGGGTTCTTAAAAAAATGCAAAGCCAAAATTTTGACTTATTTTGTCAAAGTAAAAGGGACAGAAAAAGGGCTTGGTTAAAGTGGCTAGAAACAACACAACAAGCACAAAATTTGTGTGCTTCTTGTTTAAACAGCATAAGCTGTTAAGCTAACTTTGGCTTTGAAAACCTTTGACAGAAAGTAAAAGGACTTAAAAACTGATTTTTATATTAAAACTTGTGACTAAATTGGCTTAAATGAGCCTACACACTTAGCCAAGAATGGCTGAGTGCCTTTGACCCATGCCAAACTTGGTTTGACCCATTTTCAATGCTAAACCAAACACTCCCTTATTTTATAGAAAATGGTTTCTACTGATTTTTAAGTGAAATGAAGGCAGAGCAAGGTTGTTACAAGAGATACTTAATAGCTTAAATGCTTTTTTTAAACAGGTTTAAAGAGATTAAAAGGCTTTATAAGAGACTTAAAATTTCAATAGTAGCAAATTCAAGAACAAACTTAACTTTTTATTAGAAACGGAAATATTACAACATAAACTCTTTTAAAGGAACTGAATTACACTAAAATGCTTAAAAGAAAGACTTGTATTTAAATTAAACTAAAAACTAGTAAAAGTGGTGCCTGTGGTTCGGCTTGCTCTCTCTTCTTTTATAGAGGCTCTTAGCCTTCTCTTTGTCTTGGGAAAAGCTTGCTGTGAGTGTGTAATGTCCCCAAGCAATCCTAGCCATTGGATTGGCTTTTGTGTTACTTCTCACACAATCTCACCATTGGGGGTGCTTCGGGTTGTGTGAATTTGGCAGGGAAAGGGGTTATAGGGTCAATGGGTTGTGGGAAAGGGTGAGAGTGAGCTGGTAAGGTACTTGGGAGGTGGTATGGCAAGAAAAACCATGGGAAAGGGGTGGTAAGGGTTTTGGCGCCAAGGCTGTTATGGTACAGTTATGGTTAGCCTGTTTAAAAGAAAAGAATGAAGATGATGCAAAAATAGTCCCTCTTCTCTCTCTCTTTTTTCATTTCTATTTTGCCGAAATTTTAGTTATAAAAGATCTTTGGAAAGTGTCAGCAATGGTCCCTGCGTTTTATAACTAAAGAATTAAAGAAGGTTTAGGTAAGTTACAAAACTGGCCCCTCTAGTTTATAACTAAAAGAAGTTTGAAAAATTGCAAAAACAGTCCTTGTGTTTTATTTTTCTATTTTTTTCTTTTTTAAAACATCTTTCAAACTTGGCATTTTTAGCCCCTAAGGTTTTATTTTTTTATTTTTAATTATAAAACAAAGTTTACTAAAATTTACATTTTGGTCCTTGTGTTTTATATAAAAAAATGTTTTGGGCTTGGGTTTTGTGTTGGGCCCATTGGGCTTGTATTGGGCCCAACTGGGTATGTCTGGGCCCAATAAGGTGTGTGGGCTTGTATTGGGCCCACTGAGTGTGTCTGGGTATGGAGTGGGTTTTGTGTGTACAATGGCTGAGATTGGCTGTAACTGGGCTAGGATTGGGCCTTCAAAGGCTTAACTAGTCATTAGTAATTGCACACAATGGGCTGTGTAAATTGATTTGAGGGCCATTTTGGTTCTTCACAGTCGTCATAGATATATATGTGGGCTTTCCCGGTCCCATCAGTATGGGTAAAGATTGTTTCAATAGTATTATTCAGTTCCGGCTCCGGTTTGACTGCTTATTCTTTTCAGTATGATCTGGACTTTGTCATTTTTTGGATTTGGCCTTGATTTGCCAGTCTTTTCCACTTCCCATGCTCAGTTTTGTCATTTTGGCTTGGTTTTCTGTCTTTTGATGATATCCAATTCACTGCTCATTACATATGCAAAACAAACATATATTTGGCAGTTTTTGTCTGTTTTTGGTCATTTAAGCTCGTTTTTAGAGGTAAAAGATATGTGTAATTAAGCACTTATCAAATGTACAAAGAACTCTTTGAACTTCTTCATCGGGAATGCTACAAATGTTCAGTGCTACAGTTATAGTGTAAAAGGTCACTATGCTTGGGATTGTCTAAAGCCAAGAGTTCAGGATATTTAAGTACTTCATGGAACAAATGTTGCTTGCAAAGAAGGATGAAGCTAGAGTTTGGTATGTGCTTAATTGCACATACCTTTTACCTATAAAAACGAGCCTAAATGACAAAAAACGGATATAAAATGCCAAATATATGTGTGTTTTACTATTTGTGTTGTGCAGGTACCGGATATTCAAAAAAAGGATAAAAAAGAAGCAAAACCGACAAAACCGAGCACGGGAATGGAAAGTGCGTGAAAGATCGAAGTCAAAGAAGTGTTTATCTAAAATGGGCCAACCCATACCCCACTTAATGGGCCGGGTCAGCCCATTAAGCTCATTTGTTAAATCTAAAGTCTCTAAATTCAATTTAATTAATGCCCGGCTCAAAAGATATTTCCAAAAAAGCCTAAAATAAAAGCCCAATTCACCACCTAAAAATCCGTTAAAACCTATTCACCAATCATCCCTAAACCTTTGCATCGTTAGTCCTTGAGGACTAACATAGTTAGTCCCTGGTTACTTCACCATTAGTCCTTAAGGACTAACAACATTAGTCCCTACATCCTTATACCCCTAACACCTTTAGTCCTTTTTCCTAACCTCGTTAAAAAAAAATCAAACTAACAGAACCCCAAATCCATTTTCCCACCAAATCCCCACTCCTATTCACCTGTCACTCTCATTTCACCTTCTTCCCATGTCTTCAACCTCTTCAACTCAACCCCACACCACTACCCCACACCACAAACCAACAAATCTATTTTGGCAATCCTCTCCACTCCCATTCGTTAAGAATTTAAAGACCAAGATGAAGGGCTCAGATGGCATTTCTTGATGAACAAGATAATTCAAAGGCTGAGATTAAAGGATGAATGCTCCTCACTCTCTCCTCACTGAAGAAACACACATCTGCCTATAAATAAAGATACTATTCACACAGAGCAAGTTATCTAGTTTAGAATTAGTTCTAGGAGTAGTTTTAGTTGTATGCTTATTTACTTTTATTGTATTTACTTTTCAGTAATGTAACTTCATTTTATTAATACAAGTCCATTTTCAAGCTTATTCTTGATTCTGTTTTTTTACTTATTGGACTTTCAAGCTTAATCTGTTTTCACATCATTTCATAAGCTCTTGATAATCCTGTTTTACATAAATAAAATGTTCATGTTTCATTAAATCACCAATCAAATACCTCAGCTTGTGTTTAGGATGATAAGCCAGTTTGGGAAGGGCTTATGGACCCACCAGCTTATCATAGATAAGCTGGAGCTTAGTAGATAAGCTCTCTAAGAGCAAACTCACCCTTGTTTTGTGCAAATGGAATTGTAAGTTCAAAATCTCTTTTACAGCTTTATTTTCTTTCATTGCTTATTTATTCTTATGCTTATTTAGTCTGTTGTTAGCTTATTGCATCTAGTTTATTGTTTTAGTGTAGTTTGATTTGTGTTTTCATTATAATCTGTCCTTAGATCAGTTTTAATAGCTTTTTGAGTTAGCTTAATGGTTAATGCTTATTTGTCCAAGGTTTTTGCTTATGTGACTTCAATGAACTTAAACATTCATCTGTTTTCATAAAAATCAGCTTCTTAGGTTCTGTTTTGGCTTTTAAGTTGAATTCTAGAATTTAAAGGGGTGTTTGGGTCAGCAGGTTTAGCTTAAAAGCTAAAACTGCTAAGGCCTCTTTTGGCCATTTAGCCAATTTGATTTAGCTTAAATTTAGTCTAGTTGGTAGTCCTAATCAGTTTAATCAAGTTTTTAGCTAAGTTTTAAGGTTTTAAGCTTATTTGCAAAATGTCACAGTTTAAAAGTCATCTTATTAGCTAATTAGGGAATTTTCTTAAAACTTCTCTTTAGTTGTTGCTTTTGTGTTCCAATCTAGTTTAGAATGCAGTTTCATTTCATTTCAAGCAAGTGTCAAAAAGGATTTGAGGCCTAGTTGTTACTTTTCAGGTTGTGTCAAATTATTTTCAACAAAAGCAAAAAATATTAAAGTCTTTTTAACTATCAATTTTGAATATCAATTTCTAGCTTATTTCTAGTCCAAATTACTTAAGAATAGAATTTAGGGGTTCATTAGTGGTTAGTATTCAGCTGTTTTGAGTTTTAAAGTTTTAGTTTAAGCTTTTTGAAGCTTATTTTTAGTGTCAAAATTGGTGCTTCAGTGCTTTTAGAATTCCTTTTTAGACTTGAAATTTGCAAAATGATTTAGTCCAAAATGTGCTTTTCAGCTTGTGCTTTTTGCTTAATCGAGTTTCTGAGTGCTTATTAGTAATCCTAGATTAGTTTAGTTCAGCTTATTTGCTTTTCTAGTTGCTTAATGAGTCCAAAGGTCCTAATAGTTTTAGCTTGATAAGTCACTTAGTTTAAAAAGCAAATATGTCACTTTTTCATTAGCTTATTTCTAGGATTTACAAAAAGTTTCTTTTTAAAGTTAGTCATTTTAGCTTATTTTATAGATTTAAAAAAAAGAAAACCAAAAAAAAATGTTTTATGAAAAAGAGAGATCACAGGGGTCGAACCTGTGACCTCCCCTTTACACACCCAACGTATTTAACACACACACCTCAACCAACTACCATTGGGACTTTTCACCTGTCATACTTTGCACAATTTAATATATAACACCTTTTTACCTTTTTAAGCAATCAACCCATTTTAGCTTATTTCAAGCTTATTCCCTTAAGCTGTTTTGCCACTTTTATTTTTCTTAGGATTAATAGTTCAAAGTAATTTTTGTGAAATTTTTAGATTTTTCCAAATTCGTTTAGTATTTTTTTATAATATTTTTAGATTAAAACTGTTTTTAATTCATAATAAATAAAATAAAAGTTAAAAAAAATATAATTGTTTTTTCTAAAATTTTCTTTTATCATTTAGGATTGTTAAAAATTAAATTTGCATTTTTACGGTTAAAATTTGATAATTTAGGTTTTTAAGTCGCGTTTTTACGTTCCCATTATCGTTTTTAGTGTTTTAGCTTTAATTATTTTCGTTTTTAGCGTGCCTTTACTTGTTTTTGCATTTTAATTATAGAAATAGAATCCAAATCAAATATTGATCATTCAATCACGCGATCACGAATGTAACCTCGATTTTTAATTCACATCTCGTCGGGACACGACCCGGGAAGTTTTTTTAGGATTTTACTTTGGATAAAATTAATTATCTTTTAAAAAGCCTCTTGGAATTCTTATTATTGATTGAGATTTTTGATAATTCTTATTATATATTTATATTTATTATTTATATTATATAGTAAAAGGATTGTTAATTAATTTCAAATCAATTTTTGGCGCCGCTGCTGGGGAGGTCGTGAGACGAATATCGAGTTGAAGTTTGTTGTGTCTTGAAGACCCTTCCTCGTGAAGTTATCATTTTCATTTGTGAATATTTTCTTCTTATTATTATAAAAATGTAAAATACAAAAATATTTTACACTTCTATTTTTATTTTCTTTTATTTTAATAACAAAAGAAGCCGTGATGTCCATTGTTAAATCGGCTCACCTTTAGATTACGAACTATAAGAGAGGTATAAGGAGGGTTGATCCAATGATCATCGATCCGAAAGGAAAAGGTTTTTAATACGATTCGCGCTGACCCGTTCCTCCGCTTCTTTGTGAGTAATTTAGAGAGCTACCGTACACCTTTGATTTATCAGTCCTAAAAATATTTTTTTCTTGTTTAAAATACATAAAAAATTTAAAAATATTCTTCTTATCCCCATTTTGTTTAATTCTTTATCCCTCTTTAATTCCATCATCATGTATGGATTTAAAGAATGTTTGTCTTGTGGAGCTTTGTATAATAAAGAACGTTGTTGTTCAAACGTGAGTTCCGTTGACAATTTTGTTCGTAATCCTAATGAAACACCCGACTCGTCTCAACAACCCCTACGTAATTGTTCTAAGTGTAGAGGTCCGTTTGGTGGTCTATATTGTCGACAATGTACTTACGAGCGGTGTAGAAGCAATTATACGGATGAAGTTTGTGCTTTATGTTGTTATGAAGTTGAAAAATCATTCGTTGATGATTCTAATCCAAATTCTTTCATTGATTCTCCAAAAAATTTCAACCCACCTCCACAACCCTAACTCACTTCATTGAGTCAATGAATGACAATCCTAACTTTGTTGACACACCTCAAGAACAAAGTGCCCACTACGAAGACCCCGATGAAAATTTTGCACAAAATTTTTCATAAAGTCGTCCATAAATCAACCAAAATTGTTGTTACGGATGTGGAGATTCGTTAGACGGTTTCTTTTGTCAATGATGTACTTGTGAGTTTTGTGGGAACGGTGCTCATTATGGTTACAATTGTCCACCGCAAGTTCCGATTATCTCTAAACCGGACCCGTGTTACAATCAAGACCTTGATAATTTTCTACAAACTTTACTTAATTTTCAACAACATATATCTTGTTGTGATAAACTGCAGGGGTCCGAATGAGACTTTTTTGTGTCAACCGTTGAACTAAAATTTCTATGAATCTAATCATTGCTATAATTCTAATTCTTTTGGTTTTGACCAATCCCAACCCCCGCAGTTTCCCGTCATTCATCAACCTCCTCAAGCAACGAGTACGGAAACGTTGCAAGCTAGAGAAAACCTAATGAAATCTATACAAACCTTTCTAAACAAGTTTAATCGTATATCTTTTAGAGAAACACCAAAGGTTTTATTGCTAGCTTGGGAGAATTTTTTTGAAATTAAGCATGCTTCTAGAGAAAAGCAACATCAACCAGAGGATATACAAGGATTGCTTCGTAAACTTCTTAAAGATGTGCAAATTATAAGTGAAGAGCTGGCAGATTATATTAATACTCCGAACTAGAATTATCCTGCCTTCTACCACGATGATGATGAAGATGATGACGAGGAGTATACTATTGCAATCACACCCGTCTTACCAACTGTGGAACCCGATAACTCTCTAAGTATGGGGGACGAGCATCTTAGCACTATTCCTGAAAAGGAAGAGTCTAGTGTTGAGGACCTCGTCCCGATCCCAAGTGAGTCCGAGGGTATTTCCGACAGCATGTGTGATGTGCCTTTTTTGACTATTTCGCCTCTAAAAGTGTAAAAGATCATTCTGAGAATTTTCTTCAGTACCCAATGATGATTTTGCTTCGAGTGTTGACGTTCCTCTTTTACAGAAGGACATCGATTATGTCGATGCAATCACTCCTGATTCTGAGTCGTCTTCTTAGAGGAGGTGAAGGATTTTGACAAAGAGATGGAGAGATTTGATATGAGATTCATCTACAATCAAGGATGTTATTCTTCGTGAGAAATTAATGAATATCAATCTTCTTATTGTAAGATCGACGCATTAATGGTCACTACCACTCCATCTACTAAATTCTGTACTCAAGTCTCCTCTCGTCATTTCTAACTCTTTCTTGGAGGAGACCAACACTTCTAATAATTCTTTACCCGAATCCGAGATTTTCTGCTTTAATATGAAAGAGAAAAGAAGTGGCAATCCCACTTCTCATTCTGATTTATCTCTTCCAGATTATGAAGCATTCTATTATGATAGTGAGCCCGATTCAGGAAATTTCACTATAGATGTGGTGGAGGATACTTTTGTTAATCCAACAAGAGAGCCAAGAGTTCATGTGCCTAATGCTTTACCCACCCATCCCACCCTTTATTTGGATTCGGACTTCGCTCCTTCTGATGATTCCCTCGGATTCGATCTTGTAGTTTCTTTTTCTTCCAGAACAAGAAACAAGATTTTCAATCCAGGGATATTCATTGAAGTCCAATCTAAGAGATTTCTATCACCGAATGAATTTTCTATCTCATTCATCCATGATCCTCTTTCTTCAGTGTTTGACACTTTGCTCCTATTTTTATCCAAAAATGAGGAAAAAGTTTTCAATCCTGGTAGTCTTTCTTCAAATGAGGAAAAATCTTCTCATCTCTTATCTCATCGGAGCTTTAATCCTTCAAAGAACATTTCTGATTTTTTTTGAAAGCCCGATGATGATTTCTGGAGGGGACATTCCTATCTTGAATGTTCCGTGTCTCCATTTTTACCCCCCATGAACAACTCAATTCGGGGGACGGGTCAAGCTTAGTGACCTTAAACAAGCGCTTCGTGGGTGGCAACCCATGCTTATCTTAATTTAATTATAATACTAGTCACGAATAAGTATGTTGTGAGGAGGCTCGCCTCTTCCTTTCTCGTGTTTTGTGGTTTTGTTGTATGTCCAGGATTGCCCGGATTATGAAGCCTCTCGTGCTCGTGGTTTTGTCCTTCATTTTCTGTGTTTCGTGTTTTGTATTGTATGTCCAGGATTGCCCAGATTTTGAAGACTCGTGCTCGTAGTTTTGTCCTTCGATCACTCGATCTTCACATCTTCAGCTTCATTTTGGGAATCCAATATCCAAATCTTATTGACTAACGTTTATCTTTAGGCATACTTAATAAACGGCTTAGGATTTACGTAGAGACCCTTCTTAAAACATTCAGGATAATGTTTAGTTCTAGTATGGGGGGGGTCTATGAATTTGATTGTGCCTGTAGTCGTTGTTTTCACGTAATCCCGTTTTTAGCACCAAAATACCAAAAAAATGAAAAAATTTAAAAATTTTCAAAAATAAAATAAGTGTTTTGTCATAATTTTGACTTTCCTGCTAGGTAGAATAAGAATAAATTTTAACTCGATCGAGCGTGTTAAGCTCTAGCTTGTTCTTAACTTTTAGACTAAGCATTCGCGGATCTTTGCGAAGAACAAAAAATGATAGAGTTAATTATGAGTTAGATGCTAAACAAGGATTAGTTGGAAATTTTAAGAGCTCATAAGTGTAGTTTGTGGCTTTTCTCTCCCATAAGCCTCTAACCGGACTAATAATACGTGCTCTTTTCGAAAATTAAACTTAATCAACAATTTTTTAAGTATGCATGATATCAATAATTTTAGTTCAAATTTATACTTAAATTTTCTAAAAAGAAATTCTCTATATCGTGGTATTATATGTAAAAAAAGAGGTAATAATAATAATAAACTGTGGGCTAATAAAAGTTTGCTGCATCTTGCCGGCTCACAACCAATGTTGTAGTCTTCTAAATAAGGCACATAGTATTTATCCGAGACTGATAAAAGTTTGCTGCATCTTGCCGGCTCACAACCGATGTTGCAGCCTTCTAAAAGGTCGATGATTTTATTAGTTTAAAGGATGAATAATTATATTAAGTGTAGTAAACATGAATAATAAATATAGGGAAAATCTCTTTTTCTTAAATTTAAATATGCTTTTGAACTAAAACTATAATATTTTAAGTTGTGATTTTATGTATATACGAGAAATCCAAGGGTGCTGAAACCGAAGGTCCGTGAGTCTCGATACTAGTCTCTGTGGGGTGTCAAAAGCCTGGTCACTTAGCCGCAAGGTTGGGATGTGCCGAGACGAAAGTCGCTACATGAGATGATCTCGCCTTCAAACTCATTATTCTTGGGTGGAACGTGAAGCACATAAATTTTGTAAAAAGTTGATCCATGGTTGAAATTCGAAATGGCACATTCATCTAATATATAATAATTTTCAGGAGTGAAAAGTTCACAAGTTATAAATATGAGTAGTGTTAGCATCTTAACTTATATTTAACGGTGATTCCATTTTTAAGCTTGGTTTGGGACAAGTGAAAAGTCAAGGACGATGAATTTATCCTTTTTGGGGGCATTTTAGGATTAAAGTGCGTCTTGTTCTATGACCTTTAAAGTTATGAAAATATCGAAAGTCAAACATGTTAGTTAGTTGCTTAAAAAGAAAAGTACAAAAAATGAGAAAAATGAAAAAATACAAAAATATGTGTGGAAATAAGTGTAAATATTTAAAAATGGTCAAAACGGGGCTTTTTAAAGCTATTGATTCTTTAATTCCCCTTGATGAACACTTAGATACTTTTTGAGGTAATTCGTCAAAGGGGATTGAGATTCTTGGTTTTCTAAAGTGTTTACTTATGGCATTGCGTGAGGACATGGCAATATCTTAGTATTGGGGGATTTTGGTATGTGCTTAAATACACATACCTTTTACCTATAAAAACGAGCTTAAATGACTAAAAACGGATTTAAAATGCCTAATATATGCTTGTTTTGCTATTTATGTTGTGTAGGTAACGAATATTCACGAAAAGGACAAAAATTAAGCCAAAAACGACAAAACCGAGCACGGGATTGGAAAGAGAGTGAAAAAAGTCAAAGTCAAAGTCAACAAAAGTCGAAGTCAAAGCCAACCCCGGGACATAGCAATGGAATGAGGATTGAAAAACGGACCCAAAACCCTAAATGTATCAAAGTGGACTAACCCGTACCCATTTTAGTAGGCCGGGTCAGCCCACTACACACTTATAAACCTAAAACCCTTTAACCCATTATTTATTAAAACCCAGATCCATTACAAACCAACTGGCCCAAATCCTAATATAATCCCAAATATCCATTTAACCCCGTTAGCCATAATTGTCCTAAACTCATTTCATAGTTAGTCCTCAAGGACTAACCATGTCAAACACCCTATACACTTCAGGACCAAACTTGCCAACATTCAAATCATAACCCTTAACCCCGTTATCCCTAACACCCAAAATAGATAAAACCCTTTTCCCGCCCAAAGACACTATTCACTCTCCACCTTGACCCCTGTACCCTAACAAACAAACCCATCACTCTCACCTCCAACCCCACCCCCCAGCTAGAAAACAAACCACTATGGCAATACTATGGTGTTTTATTGGACAAAATTGATCAAAGGCTCAGATTGGGTTTGAAGAAGCACAATGGAAGATCAATGGTTTTGATTCAAGGCTTGGAGAACACACTCCCAACTCCTCACACAACAAGCACAAGCTCAAGATCTATAGCTTCTTATTCTGCTATATAAGTGTGTGTGTTTTCATATAGTAAATCCATCTAGGAGTAGGGGTAGCTTATTTTAGGTTTATTATTATCTTATTGTCTTTTATTAAACTTATTGTATTTTCTTTTAATGCAATGTACTCAGTTTTATGTAATAAATAAAAAGTTCAATTTTATCTTTAATCTCATTTTGAAATCTCTGTCTTATTTTTAAGCTTTACTGTTGAATAAGTTGTTCTCATAAGCTCGTATAAGCACATGATAAGCTACCTAGCCACCTCACATCTCTGTTTACACTAATGAGTTCATTAAGCTCATTAGTATGAACCTTAGTTACTAAAAAGTTAGATTTGAAAAAGGAAATAAGCTTGGAAGACAAACCAGTTAGGGAAGGGCTTATGAGGTTTTTAGATTGCTTATTTATAAGCAGGGTAGGATATTAGAGCTCTTTAGGTTATAAATCCCTGTTTTGAGCAAGGGATTGAGGTACTTTCACTTTTCTTCATTTTATAGCTTAAAGTATTTTATTGCTTATTTATGCTAATTTGCTTATTGCTGCTTATTATCTGTGCTTATTATGCCTAATCTGCTTAAACATAGCTTATTTAGTAAATTTGAATCTTAGTCATAGTTTAATATGAGTAACTTCAAAACTAGATTTAAAATATAGTAGAAATGTCTATTAGGATAAGCTTAATTCTAAGTGCTTATTTGAAGTTAATTTGTGCTTATTACCTTGTTATAAGCATAGTTAGTTATCTGTTTTTGGAGTTTGTAGCTTAATATAGTCTGTTCTAGTTTTAAAAATAAGTTTTAAATTTTAAAGGAGTGTTTGGCATAGTTTTTAAATTGGGCTTATTGAGTTAAATAGCCTCTCAATTTAGCTTAATAAGATTTAGTTTTCCTTAATAAGCATTTCTCTTAAGTTGTTTGTAGGTTAGAACTTATTTAGTCTTATTTTTAAGCCTTATTTAGTCATTTCCAGTAAAAAAGACAAAAAAAGAAAAAAATAGTTGATAATCTGTCACTTTTCAATTCTATTTTCCAGCTTATTTGGTAATCTTATTTTCCTAATTTTTTTCTTATTTGTAATCCATGAGACTAGTACTTAATCTTTTTTAGCTCTTTAGCTTGTCATTTAGCTTTTTAAATCCTAAAAATAAGCTGTGCAAAAAGCTTTTCTAGTTAAGAGAGTATGAATGGTGTCTGATTTCCTTAAGCTTTTTGTTACTTTTAAGTTGGTGTTATGTGCTTATTTTTAGTTTGTTAGGCTTATTTAAGTTCACCACTTCAACTGTGTTTAGCTTATTTGTTTTCAAATAGCTTTTTGAGTTTTCAAAAAGCCTAACAGTTTTAAGTTTAGAGTTAAGCAGTTTTAACTTAGTTTCATTTTGAATATGTGTTTTCAATCAGCTTATTTCTAGCTTATTTAGTTGTTTTCAGAAAAAGTCTCTTCACAAAAAGTGCTTATTTATAGCTTTTCTAAAAGTTTGTTAAAACGTTTTTGCATAAAAAAAATAAAAACAGGAAAGGGGAAGTCAAGGGTGAGCTAGGCTCGAACCCTCGACCTCAACCCTCTCAACTGTCTTAACACACACACTCACTGCCAATAGCGCCCTTGGGTCTTTTACGTTTTACTTTGCACATCTTAATCTTTTACCCCTTTTTTAGCATTTATGCTTATCATCCTTCTTTGGCTTATTCCAGCTTATTTCGATAAGCTGGTTAAGCCCTTTTATTTTTCATAGAACCAACACTGTTCAATGCATTTTTCCTGATTTTTTTAGATTATTATGATTTAGATTAGTATTTTTAATAATTAATTTCGATTAAAACTGTTTTTAATTCATATTAAATAAAATAAAAATAAAAAATATAATTCTTTTTTTTAAATTTTCTTTTATCATTTAGGACATAGGAAAATTAAATTTTCATTGGTAGGGTTAAAATTGCACGTTTTGAGGTTTTCGAGTCGCGTTTTTAATTCCTGTTTACATTTTTAAATTTCGTTTTTGCTTTCGTTTTTAGTATAGCTTTCCTTTTAATCGTTTTTCTCGTAGATTTAGAAAATCCAAATCAAAATCTTTGTTATTCAAACATCAAATATCAAATCGACTTTCGACTTTCCATTTCACGCCTCGTTAGGAGAACGACCCGGGTGATCACTTGCTCGGAATCATTTATATCATACCCATGAGTTTGTTGACCTTTTTCCTAAAGGGTTGTATAGGTTGACTTGTGGGGATTTTATATTTGATATTTTATTATACTATTTGATATATAATTACCCCTAAAAAGGTGGTTATCAAACAAGCAAGAGCATGAAAAGCATCTCAAGTTAATCTTGGAGTTGCTTAAGAAGGAACAGTTGTATGCCAAATTCTCTAAATGCGAATTTTGGATTCCTAGAGTACAGTTCCTTGGTCACGTGATTGACAGTCAGGATATTTACGTGGATCCCGCCAAGATTGAATCCGTTAAAGATTGGGAATCTCCTAAAAGTACAACAGAGATCCGTCAATTTTTAGGCCTTGCAGGTTACTACCAAAGATTCATTGAAGGATTCTCAAAGATCGCCAAGCCAATGACCAAGCTTACTCAAAATAAGGTCAAGTTTGATTGGGGTGACAAAGCAGAAGCGGCTTTTCAATTGATAAAGCAGAAGTTGTGTACTGCACCAATTCTGGCTTTACCTGAAGGAAGCGAAGACTTTATTGTTTACTGTGATGCTTCGATCAAAGGTTTGGGCGCTGTGCTAATGCAAAGAGAAAAGGTGATTGCTTATGCATC